>CM051461.1:124468840-124751340 GCA_028095005.1 Rhynchospora pubera
TCATCGTATAATCCAAGATAGGAATGTGTCATTCTTGCAGATTATACGTTTCTTGATCTAGAGATAATTGTATAAAGTTGCATGCAAACAATCTATCTCCATCAAGGGGCCCAAACAGATATCGTCACTCACTAAGTGAATTAATGAGGGACATACGGTTTTCTTGATGATTAGCTTTTCCCCGCACAATTCAAGAGAACATAAATAAAGTCCGTATAGCAGCCCTTATCGGGAATCAACGGTAGACGATATTTATTGAACCTATCCTCATGTGGAAAAGATAAACATCTCAAACTTAGAACCAAAATCATAACGAAATAAACAATGACACATAACACAATCCATATGTTTATTTCGATGGGTCAAATCCTGTGCTATGTTCCATAACATACACATATGCAATTAAGTTGGTAACTCTTTACCTATGATTAGTAGAACTTAATCATCACTTAACTTGCATACTAATCTTATATGATAATTAATGTTCCTTGTTAATTATCAAGATTATGGACCGTTTAGATTTATTATTGTCATTCTAAAGAATGATCAACAGAGATCTACAATTCAGATCCTCAACCTGAATGATCTGTCAATAATAAACCTAGGAACAGATGATAAAATCTTATCCAAAACATAAACTAATAATTAAGTCATTAAATTATTGACTTCTAGGACATAACTCTAACAGGTTTAGCTTTACAAGTGACTTGTGGACAAACAAGGGTAGGGATAGGGGGTTTATGGCTATAACCTGCCATTACATAGATGAAGGTTGAATTTTGAGAAAAAGAATTTTGACCTTTGTACCTTTGCCAAGTCCACATACTGGTAGACACATAGCTAGTGCTATTTATGATAAGTTATGCTTGTGGAATTTGGATAAGAGGATTTTCAGCCTTGTTCTGGATAATGCATCTTCTAATGATGCATGTATATTTGAGCTTCTCTACTCAACAACAATCAAGGATGACTTACCAGTGGAAGGTAAGATCTTCCATCAGAGATGTGGTTGTCACATCTTGAACCTCATTGTACAAGATGGACTCAATACTCTACACAAGGAGATTGACTGTATAAGGAAAACAATGAAATGGATCAAACATTCTCAAGGAAGGATAGAGAAGTTCAAACTTGCCTGCTCTCAGGTTATATTTTATTTTATTTTACTTTACTTTACTTATATTTTATTTTAATTATATTTACTTATGTTTTAATTATACTTATATTTTATTTCATTGTAGATGAATGTTCCATACAAGAAGCCACAGTGGGATGTTCCAACAAGATGGAATTCCACTTACTTGATGTTGGAGCTGGCATTGGAACTCAAACCAGCAATTGTGAGGTATGCTTCATTGGATAAGAAGTTTTCTAAATCACTATCTGATTCTCAGTGGGGTATTCTGAATGAGTTAGTGAAACACTTGAAGGTTTTTTATGAGGCCACACTCAAATTGAGTGGCACTAAATACCCAACTCTTAACTTTTTCTTCTCTGAGTTTTGTGAGGTATATCTTACTATTAAGAGAATGGCCTCTAATGAGTACTCTTTTATTGTCAATATGGGTACTCAAATGCATGCCAAGTTTAATAAGTATTGGAGCATAGGGAATTCTCTCTTGGCCATTGCATGTGTGCTTGACCCTAGATGCAAGTTAGATGTGGTGCAGTACTACATGGAAGAGATGTGCCCTGATGAGTGTAAAAACTTCATTTCAAACATAAAGGAGTGCATGTCTGAGTTGTACAAGCCAAGGCAGAAGAGCAAGGAGCCTCTGATCAGAATCAACCTATCATGTCCAAGAGGTACAATTTTCTTAATTATTCAAACTTATTAAATCTTATTGATTATTAATATTTCTATTTGGTAATTAACAGGAACAAGAGTGATGTTGGTGCCTCTAGCATGACAAGTGATAGAAAGGCTGGACTGAAAGATCATCTCAAAGGAAGGATGGGCACTACAGGAACTAAGACATAATTAGAAGAATATCTAAGTAATTAACTTAGTTATTTTACTTAGTAATTAGTAGTTCAATCTTAATTTATTTATTTACTTGTTAATTGTTATGTAGGTTCTGACAGAGATGATGCCAAATTGGATGATGACTTTGATATTCTTGGTTGGTGGAAGATGAAGACACCTAGATTCTCTGTACTTGCTCAGCTAACAAGGGACATCTTGGTTGTTCCAATATCAACTGTGGCCTCTGAATATGCATTCAATACAGGTGGTAGACTGCTTAGCCAAGTAAGAAGCTCCTTGTCTGATGAGAGCATAGAAGCTCTACTTTGTGCTCAGGACTGGCTGAGGGTATCCATTGCAGATATGAAAGATGATACCTTCTTTGCTCTTTTTTATTTTTAATTATGCATGTATTAAGTTCATGACATGCTAATTACTTACATTTATTTTGCAGAGACGGGAAAACTCATTCCTGCTCCACTATGGACTATTGAGGAAGAAGATATCAATGAGGAAGGGCAGTGAGTTTTTTTTTATTCATGTTTCAAGTGTAGTTTCAAGTTCAAGTGTAGTATCTGTTTGTATGCCCTAATACACAGTTGAAGCCTGGATTGCTAGTTCTTCTAGCAAGTCTTTGGCTCCTCAGATCTCATACATTGATCTTCAATGATGATGTTGTCGACTTGTTTTTTTTTTCATGAATGGCTGAGATAGGTATTAGTTGAGACTGAGAAGGGAGTGTATGATCTGGGTAGAGTTGATGACAAATTTAGGCTTCAGGGGTGTATTAGGAAAATACAAATGGGTATGCTTGAACTTGTTGTTTAGAGAATTTTTGTTGTAATTCAAATGGATTTGTTCAGTGTTGGGGCTATCATATTTTGTAACTTGGAACAGTTAGTATTGTAAGTTGGGGCATCATATTTTGTAACTTGGAACAATTAGTATTGTAAGTTGGGGCATCATATTTTGGAACTTGGGGCATCAGATTATATTTTCATTTGTAATTTTTAAGTTGAAAGTCATTGAACAAGTATCAATTTCACTGTATTTAGTATGCATGTATGTTTATTCATATGATTATGTGATTTTATATGCATGTATGTTTATTAATTTCACTGTATTTAACTTATTTTTTTAATCTGTTGATTTTGTGGCTAACGGCTTAACGCCAAATCGTTAAGATCGTTAAGCTAAACGGAACGACTAACGCAAACTATTTTTGTTCCGTTAGCTTAACGATACGATAAACGGTTTAACAATCATTTCGTTTCTTAAACGATAACGCAAACGACTAAACTAAATCCGTGTTCGTTATCAACGTTAGTCAGGTCTACACACAATGCATCTGTAATGCCACGAATTACAAAATGACACACAAAATACGCGCTTTGGGCACACACCTTTAGATTTTTCTACGGGGAATAAACAAAAAGAAAATCGAGACTTACCGGTCTAAATTCTTCTTCCATGCCTCATGTTTTATTTTTTTTTCTTACTTCTCATTTTTCTAAAAATTATTAATTGTAAAAAATTAAATTTAACAATAAATGTGGGTTATTTATTTATTTTTTTAAAATCAACATTTCAAATAATTTACATCATTAAATTTTGTAAGCTTTGTTGACGATAATACATGATATCAAAATAGTATGATTTTAATTTATATATAGAGTAAGCGACATAGCTCATATTTACAGTTTCTATTTTGGTGTATAACTTTTACCTTTTGAGTTAGTAAAAATTTATAAATTCAAAAAGAGTGAAGGTATACTAATAAAAAGTAGAGATATGGACCTTCTTCATATTTAACTTTATACTAAATTAATTTAAAATTTAAAAAGAATTATCATGTAATGGAATTACTTGCGAAATAAATAGGTTGAGCAGTTAAAATCAGTTGCCAAAGTCTGATTCAATGAATTTTATGATAAAATTCAAGAACAGCTTTGTTAGTTTCAGCTCATAGGGTGCGTTTGGATAGGTGTGGGAAGAAGGGAAAAAGGGAAGAAGTGGGAAGAAATATTGAAAAGTGTGTAACTTTGTAAAAAGTTTGGATTATTTATAATTTTTTTTTCTTCTTCTTCCTTCTTCTTCTTCTTTCTTCCAACGATCCAAACGCACCCATATGAAGGAGGGTCAAAGCAAAGTACATTGAGTAAAATTTTCTTTCTTTTTTAACTAGCAAAAGATACCTCAAATGTGGGTAAATAAAGAAATAAAATAATGTTAAATAATAAAGATATGTTGCTCGATATATTAACGATACATGATGCTCGATTTGTTTCTTTATTAGACGAAAAATCAAAATATATTATTGTTTCGTCTAGCAATTAGTATCCAACTACATATCAAATCGATGGAACAACACAAACAAATATTTAGATGCTAGATCTAGTGTGTAACTATTCTTAAATCCGTACTTTTATACAAGGAGTATGGATAGGGATATATAACATTTTACTCCCTCAGGATGCATAGTATATCATGGAAAAATATATTGATGGAAGTATCGTGTCAAACTGTTTGACCTCAGTCTCACAATTTAGATTTTGCAGTTTAGATTACCTCAGAAAAATTTCTAATAACATCATGTATATATAATCAACACGCTTGAATTTTCTTTTTTATAAATGGGACCTGTAGATATTCCATTTCTGAGGTCATTCCTTCACATACGCTGTAACGCTACTAGACTTTCAGATAGGGCTGTATATGAGCTGAGTTCGAGCGAGTCGGGGACAACTCAAACTCAACTCAGCTGTAACTCGAGTTGAGTTGAGCTGAATTAGAAATACTTTCGAGTTTTGTAAGCTAGATCAAACTCGACTCATCCCAAACTCGAGCTAGCTCGTGGGCTCACGAGCTAGCTTGAAATAAACATATATCTTTTAAATTTTCATTTATTTAATTCAAATGTTATTTTAGTATTAATTTTTTTGACATATACAATATTGTAAACAATAAAATTGTTGTCTTTTATATTCTTTTTATTGATTTAAAACAAAATATGTCTTGAAACTCAATCTATCATATGTAATATTATCTAAAATATAAATATAGAAGAAGAAAATTATTTTTATTAATTTATAAATTTTTAGTACTCATAAATTATGTTAATAATATATATTTGAAATATAAATTTATTATGTCACGAGTCAGCTTACGAGTTGCGAGCTGAGTTGACTTCAACTCAAACTCGACTCGTTAACCAACCAAGTTAGTTCAGCTCGAGTTCTTCCAACTCGAGTTCCGTTGGCTCGAGTTACAATCGAGCTTTTCTGAGTCGAGTTCGAGTTAGCTCACGACTTACGAGTTTTTTGCTCACCCCTACTTTCAGATAATCTCACATTTGATCAACTTTCTTCTATATAGAATATATAGCTACGATTCTGATTGGAATGACCATAGAAATGGTTACAAGCCAATAAATATCTCTTTTAGAGTTTGTAGTTGCCCCCAGGACAGGAACCTCGTGTAACAAAACAAGTTCACGTGAGGAGAAATTTTATTTAGACCCGCTCCATCATTAGTACTTGCACCGTGGCACCTTAATCAGAAATAATTTGGCTGTGTGTTTGGTAGAGTAATCCGTAGAGTAGGTTAAGGAAGAGTAAATAGTTAATTCACTTTATTTTTTCAAATTTATATCATGTTTGGTATGAAAAAATAGAATAAATAAGGAGCAAGGATAACTAAATAATAATAATCATCTTTTGATTCATATGAAGTAACTTTACTCTATGTCTCTATCTAAAATGATAGACAAGTAGAGTAATACTCTTTCCTACAATTCTACTTCACACCGCTCCATTAAATTTAAATTATATTTGAAATAGTAGAAGTGAATTAAATGAGTTAATCTGCCAAATTTAAATCCACGCTACAATGCAGTTTTGTTGGAACTTGGAAGTACTATATATATTTGCATCGTCTTTTTCTTTTACCCGCACGGTTGTACTGCATTTTTTTCCCTTTTGTTTTTTTTATCAGTTCAGTTCTGTAAAATTTACAAAAGAACAGTAGTGTTAAGACTATTAGAAAATGACATGAAGATGCAAATTAAAAATTATTGTACACTTCTAACTATACAGTCATGACAGCAAAAGTTGATTTCACCAAAAGCTACTAAATTTAGGATGAGAGAAGAAGAAGAGGAAGAAGGAAGATGGAAAGAAAAAAAATTATAAACAATTCAAACTCTTCACAAAGTTACACACTTCCCAATACTTCTTCCCACTTCTTCCCTTCTTCCCTTCTTCCCACACCTATCCAAACGCACCCATAAGAGATATATGATTGCTTTCACATTATAGTTAAATTAAATAATTCATTGAACGGAAACTATTATAGAAATAACATACTCATTTTCAATAATTTCATGTTTAATATGTTATTTAAATTTGCTGTTTATGCTCTATTTTTCATTGATCATGAAATTATATCGTCACAGTAACTACATTTTGTTAATTGCATATTGAGATAACAGTTTTTTTTCATGACGTAAAAATTATTCTTACCTACATAAATATAATATTTAAGAACTTTAAATTTTTAAGCGTTCTTTATTTATTTATTATTATTTTTTAATTTGAGTTCAGAAAAGATGGTTCGATGGTAACTTGAGCCAGATCTACATTTAAAACCAGGAAACAAGTCACAGTGCATTGATTGGGCGGTGCCAAATGCGTGCCCATTTTAGGAGCTCTTCACCAAAATTGGAAATTTACGATATTCAAACAAATCAATGGATTTTCTGATTTTTCTCTAAAGTAAATAAATGGACCAAACTGCCCCTGGAATACGGTTCAGCACGTACAGCTGTTTTTTTTTTTTTTTTTTTGCCAAACTAGACAGTGGCTACCTAGTAACAATAAAAGAAAATAAAAGAAAAAAAGAAAGGAAAATGGAAGAAATAAAAAAAAAACTCAATATAGGTCAGCACTTTTGACGGTCGCTGTCAAGTCTCTCTCTAACAAAAAAAACTCGATATTCGATTTCCCATTACATTACAAGGCACAAAATTTAAACTGGACATGACAATTTACACAAATATTATGACTGTCAATAATTACTAAACTAGCAACTATCATTTTTATATATTTTTTATTAATTGATAGTACGCACATTAGGATTTAAATATTTTCAGGAATTGTTTGTATTTGTAACTGCACGGTATTGTCCTAATATCTTTTCGATTTGTGATATTGCAATCATTTCATTCACAAATCACAATTGCACGTTGCACGCTCTAGCACTTTGGTAATGAGTGGAAAACAGGGAAAGTAACGGAGCAACAGAATTTTCAGGGGCAAAATAGGAAAGAAAGAAATAAATATAAAAAGTAAATAGACTAGTGCCTTCACGTTATATCTCCCGGAGCAATCAATATAAATATTTTTTTTTAGAAAATCGGAGTGATTAATTCAACATAATTAACTTACCTAAATAATAATTGATTAATAATTTTTTTTTTGTGAAATCAATAATCATCTTTCTTGTTATGACTCGTCGTCAAAAAAGAAAAATGTCACCTCAAGTCAAGCCTAATCATCCAAAGAGAAAACCATGAATCTAATAATCACCTAATTATAGCATCTAAACACAACCCGCATCTTCCAACCACCCAAATAACAGTATTACACAAGTCTCATATAACAAACGCACCAAATATTTCTCTCTTATATATACATCCTTCCCCCTCTCTCTGCGTCTCTCTCATGTCAACATGTGACATGGCTGTTTATATTAGGCCATGGGTCCAATTTTTCAAGAACCCATGGCGTTCTAGCTGGGCTGTACTGTGTATAGCCTTGGCACTATTGGTGCTGACATGGACTCACGCCATGCCAGCCTGGCCTATCAGGTTTATGCCCGGTTCATCGGAAGTGGTGGGCCCCAGTAGCTGTTCCGACTTGTACCAGCCGGGCAGACCGAGGAAGGTTGTTTCCTCGATCAAAGAGTTCGGTGGGGTTGGTGATGGAATCACGTCGAATACCGAAGCCTTCAGAAAGGCGGTCAAGCAGCTGAGTAAACACGGAGCTGACGGTGGGGCCCAGTTGAATGTACCATCCGGTCGGTGGCTGACGGGCAGTTTCAACTTGACAAGCCATTTTACACTGTTCTTGGAAGAGGGTGCATGCATTCTTGGCTCACAGGTAAGTATGAGAGAGCGAATCTTTCAATAGGAATTAAAGAAGCACTTTGTCTTTTGTTTTGTATCGGTATGGGTTGGATTATGGAAATTTTAAAAGGTAAATTTTGTAATCTAGCTCTGCGGGAGTAGTTCAATTAGGTGTTAGATTCTTGATCAATTATTTTGGGTACTGATAAACCATTTAGTTTTAAAGATCCCTAATTTAGTTTTAAGGTTATCTTTAGGCAATTCTAAATATTTCATTCCAAATGGTTATGCATTAGCGATAAGTTTATGACAAATTTGAGAGTAAATTACACAAAGTCCGCAAAGTCATTAACGATTTTGGTCCTTCATTTAAAAAAAAAATATTAATTTGATCCTTAAATTTTTTATTGTATCACATTGATTCTACCTTTGTATCAACCCAATATTTCTTCTTATCCACAAAGGGCAGCTCAATAAGATAAAGTGCATTATCAGACACTGACAAGTAGCTGAGTTTCATCCTCATAGTTCATGCCAAACAAGTTTCTTTATCGTACGGGAAAAAAAAAGAGGCAAAATATGTTTCAATTCATATCCAACTGCCAAATGCATAGCAAACTGGGGACAATGACAACTCCATAAGTGTAGTTTTTTATTTTGAAATCAGAAAAGTTGTCCTTTTCATGATGGCTTTGTTGTAACAGCAGTTGGACTCTATCATTATTGCTCATATTTTTTTATGTTATATGTTTGAACTCAATATAGACACATATGTATATTTTTTACATGATAGGTAAACTGGATGTTCATAGTTGTATGAATTAATCAAATAATTAATGTAATGTAGGACCCGCAGGACTGGCCGTTAATAGAGCCACTGCCATCCTACGGCCGCGGCCGAGAGAGACTTGGACCACGCCACATCAGCCTAATTCATGGAAATGGACTAACTGATGTTGTAATTACAGGTAACTTCACTTACATGATTCAGTCGGAAATATAGCACTAGTTTTGTTATGATCATATCAGTTATCTTTAAATCTCCCTTTTTTTAATTTAAAAAAGAAACATATCTTTAAAATAACGCAAAGTGCACAAACTCTTTCACTTCAGATAGCTAATATAACAGTAATTTAGTCAATTGAATATACAATTTAACGGTTCTGGTTTCTTGTTGCTACCTTAATTTATGCAAACCTATAAAAGGATGTGCCGCATGAGAGTCTGATCTCTCCCCATGTGGAGTCAGTTAATATATTAATATCACAGCCTTGTCTCGTATTATACGGTTACACCTATGTTATTAATATGATGTTCAAACTGGAGCATGTTTGTCTTAACTTTGAGTTTTTCTCCAGTTAATACACATAGGGAAGCTCCATTCTAAGGACAAATACTTATCCACTTGCAGGAAAAACAAGCTAATACCCAAAAAAAAAAATGGTAATTGATTAACCCACTTATATACTTTTATGCGTATATGTAACAAATTATCTTAGATAATATGAAGCTATTGTGCTCTACTTAGTTCTATACTTATTATTTACCATCATTTTATAGAAAGTAGTTTATGCATGTTGCAGGGAATAATGGAAGTATAGATGGACAAGGGAGAATGTGGTGGGAATTATGGTGGAATAGAACGTTAAATTACACAAGAGGCCACCTTGTGGAGATCATGAATTCAAACAATATACTCATCTCTAATCTCACTTTTATCAATTCTCCCTTTTGGACTATCCACCCTGTCTATTGCAGGTAATGATATTTTACAAAAAATGCCTCAAATTGTTAACCAAATTGAAATTGCAATAGTAATATGCAAGTTTGACTTACAGAAAGTACCTGCCATTAAAATAAAACTATTCTTGAGTCTTTTGTTGATTTCAATCCACATTTATTTCTTTCTTGAACTGCTCTTCATTTTTTTTTATTGAATTATCATATTCCATCCAGCAACGTGGTGATAAAAAATATGACTATACGTGCTCCTCTCAACTCTCCAAACACTGATGGTATTGATCCAGGTTGGTTTATTCTATCTCTACCTGATTGATTTTTAAGTTTAAATTTAGAACTTAGCTAGCCTCATTCTGATAATCTAACTGGAAAGCTGCAACCAACAGATTCAAGTACCAATGTATGCATAGAAGATTGTTACATTGAAAGTGGAGATGACCTTGTGGCAATAAAAAGCGGCTGGGACCAGTACGGCATCAAAACTGCTCGTCCCAGCTCGAACATTACTGTCCAACGGATCTCTGGCACAACACCGACATGTTCTGGGATTGGAATAGGAAGCGAAATGTCGGGTGGAGTCTCCAACATTTTAATACGAGACCTCCATGTGTACAACTCGTCTTCTGCCTTACGTGTAAAATCTGACAGAGGTAGAGGGGGTTACATAACAAATGTCACTGTGACAAATATAACAATGGAACATGTTAAAATACCGATTAGGTTTAGTCGGGGGGCAAATGACCACCCGGACCAGAACTTTGACCCGAAAGCACTTCCCAAGGTCAGCAATATATACATAAGTAATGTAGTTGGTGAAGGAGTAAAGCGCGCTCCTGTGCTGGAAGGGATCGATGGAACGGTCTATGAGGGGATCTGTATACAAAATGTTAGCTTCAAAGGGGACAAAATGAAAGAGAAGTGGCAATGTGAGTTAGTGAAGGGAGAGGTGTATGATGCTTTCCCGAATCCATGTGATCAGCTTGTAAGCAGGAATACCTCTTTTTCTTGGTGTAGGAATCGACAGTTTCCCGGTAGATAGGCAGATACAACATAGGTAGTGATTTTTTTTCCTCATTTTCTTTTTCAGAAAAATGTTGCTTTTTACAGGCCTCTAGTTATTAGTTTTTTTTTTGAACTAAGGCACCCAAAGTAGGGGCCCAAAAGAAAACAAAAGATTCGATACAACAGAGCCTAGCTCCAGTAGTAGAAAGCAAAAAACAAGCAACACAAAGCAACATCACATCTAAGTCTAAGATGGATCAAACAGGAAGAATACAAAAAAACCACACAGAGCCCTACTACAAAAACTAATTAGCAGTGGATTCAGAGGCATCAGAAACATGCCCGTCTTCCCCGGGCCCTGGGTTAGAGAGCACCCTAACGGCCACTCTATCTCCTGCTTGATCTGCCAAGTATTGCGCAAAACCTGACTCAAGACCTGAACGGTTACCTGTCCAAGAGAGAAAAAGATTAAAAATCTGAAAAACAATGGAAGTAAAGAGGGGCATTCTATTGTCAGAAAAAAGAACACCATTCCTAAACTGCCACATAGTCCAACAGCTAATGCTGAAAAGAGAACCAAGATAAAATTTATCCTCTTTATTTAAATGCTGCCAGTAATGCCAAAAATCAGCAATGCAGGAGAAATTGACCACAAGCCCCCTATGGTTATAGCTATTAAAAAAGGTCCAGAAACGTCTAATTTCCTTGCAATGAAGGAACAAATGATCAACAGACTCAAAACTATTACATAAAAAGCATTTATTGGGGCCTATCCATCCCCTCTTAGCTAGATTCTCTTGGGTTAATATCTTATTATGGAGTACTAACCAGAGGAATAACTTAATTTTAAGAGGAATAGGTAGAATCCAAACTGAGTCACATTTTCGAAGAGTAACTCCACCATTATTTAAAAAGTTTAACGGTGTAGAGACCTGAGGAATGCCAAGTCCAAACTGCACTATCCCTAAAATTGGAAAGAGAGGTATTGTCAAGGACAAGTTGAATATCCAACTTTTCCTGTCTAAGCAAAAGAGAGACCCCTCTTCTTAAAAAGAGGTTCATTTTACCCTTGCTCCAAACCTCTGCTAGAGAAGCAGAAGGTTTTTTAGTCTTTTTAAAGGCTTCAGGAAACATGGTCGATAAAACAAACTGACCATGCCACTTATCAGTCCAGAACCTAATATTAGCACCATTATCAACAATTCTTTGAAGTCCCATTTTAACAATAGGAAAGAGTGAACAGACTGCTTTCCAGTGAAAAGAAGCAGTAGAGGTAGGTTTACCCTTGTACTTGCACTGGACTAATTCTAACCAAAGAGTTGGAGTTTCCTTATAAAAAAACTTCCAGGCCCACTTTCCCATAAGGGCAAAATTAAACTGTTGGAGATTGACAATACCCCATCCTCCAAACTCCTTCTTCCTACAGATCGAATCCCAGGCCGTCAAATGGTACTTCCTAGGACCCAAGTTTTGATAGTTACCCCATAAAAAATTACTTCTAATCTTATCTATTTTGTTAATAACCCAAGTTGGGCATAAGAACATGGAAAGAAAATACACAGGAAGAGCTGAAAGGACAGAATTGACTAATGTCAACCTCCCACCTAAAGAAAGGAGATTACCTTTCCATTTAGAAAGCTTCTTCTCTATTTTCTCAACTAAGCCTATCCAATCTTGTTTAAGAGGCTTCTTCCAGTGAAGGGGCACTCCTAGATATTTTATAGGTAACTTACCAATGTTGCAATTGAGTAGATTAGCCAAACTTTGAGCTTTCACAGGAGAAATGTTAAGAGGAATCAATTCTGATTTGGAAATCTGTAAAGGAAACATTCATTCATTTGTTGGAGACTCCACCCGACATTTCTATTTTTGCATTAACTAGAGGCTTCTTCTCTATAGAAGATTGTACACATGGAGGTCTCGTATTAAAATGTTGGAGACTCCACCCGACATTTCGCTTCCTATTCCAATCCCAGAACATGTCGGTGTTGTGCCAGAGATCCGTTGGACAGTAATGTTCGAGCTGGGACGAGCAGTTTTGATGCCAAAAATAAAATGTTCTGGGATAGGCTAGAAAAGAGAGAAATCATCCAAAAATAAAATAATATATAAATAAAAAGATACTAATAATAAAAAAAATCAATTTAGACCTGGAACATCATGTGCACCATTAATGCACCATTAATGCACATCAATTTAGCTACTTAACAGCTACTGTTAAGGTTTCGAAAAAAAAAAAAACATCATGTGCACCCAGAATAACAGGGAAAAAGAAAGAGGCCAATCAATCCTAATATTACCAAATTGCACCATTAATGCAAAATAACTATCAGCTTTGTCACGAGCCAGGTACAAAATCCCACTTGAGAATATACCCCCAATACATCAAGCTGAGTAGGAAAGCAAGAAACTTTAGGCTCAGACACTGCCGAGCCAGAGGAACAAAGGGATCTGTGCAATGCCCATGAAAAGAAGCATGTAATGTTGCCGGCTTGAATGCCTTTCATGGCTTCTCATCTCGGTCAAAAGCACCCTCTGCATGGTCTTGACCAAGAAGACTCCCATGCAAATGCTCAACCAAGGCACTAGAACGTAGTATGACAAGCTCCAGAACATGCTCACCACTATTCCCAGAGAAAGGCCGGTGAAAAGGTACCCACCATATGCCACTATGTCAAGCAAAGCAGCCTCACCACCACCCATTGAATACAACAATGATTTGAGAAGCGCCACTTGTACAAACCAGCCAAGAAGCCCCCTTGTCAACTGATAATTAAGTGCCTCAGGACTGAACCTGCACTTGAACAAAATGGAGAATTTCTGGTTATCAGCTCTCTATGATTTTAGGAAAAGTAAAAGAGATATATTCCAGCTTTCTAGGAACTAAATTTGCACTCCATAATTAAAGTCAGACTCCTCACATGCTTTGGCAAAATAAGTTAAGAAGGTTAAGGTCTATATTTGCATACTAGTCGTTCAGGTAGGAAGCTGATATCATCCACCTTCTCAGTTATCTATGAATTAAAAAGTGTTCTCCACTAAACAACCTTCTTGCTAATCTCAAAATTTCCCTCTGATATCTTAATAAAGAAGCAGGTTTCTGATCAGATGATGTGGATGCCAACAAATTTCCCAAATAGTTTTGAGAAAACTGAAACCGTAAACTCAAAAACACAAGATACAAACAAAAAGATGACATGTTAAAAAAGAATTTTGACAATAGACCCAGCAAACTTCGATTAAGTAACAACTCTTTGCAACCAATTTTTATTCTTAGTATCGATATAACTTATTACCTTGGAATTCAATTTCATTTATTCAAGTATTGTTAAGATTGTTTTGTTTATCAGAATTTCTTTCTGGACTAATTATAATAGTTAACAATAGGCATGAAAATATTAAGACTTAACTAAACATTCTGCAACTGTATTTGGCCCTGCCATAGACTGTTTACAAAGAAAACTTATTTTTATGTCACAGTTTAGTTTACCAAGCTTATCAGAATGGAACTTTTGCAGAGGAGACCTGGAATTTAACATTATACAAATTACAACAGCCCTGAAATTGCAGTATTCATGCCAGAAATAAACCTGTATCTGACAATTTACAGAACCCCCTGACCTTATAACAATAAACTAAATTTTACCAAAACTCAAATGGAAAATTGATTACAATAGGCCCCGGAAATACACAAGAACTTACCAAATTAGTACCAGCACTATTTTTAACATATTTTCTTTGCACTAGGAAAAGATATTTTTTCATTCTATAACTACAAGTTGGAATATTATACATAGAACTAAAACTGATTGTAAGGCATCTCGAATCAATCATTTGTATAGTGCACAGTATTTCCTTTTCATACAACTAATAATCATTAATGCTTAACTGAAACACTCGAATATTTTAGTTTTCATAAACTAATTTATTAAAGTCAGCCCTAACCCTTATGAAGAAACACAGTACCATTCCCATTGCATAGTATCAAATAACATATATGAGCCAGCAAATTCAAATAAAATAGTAGATGCACTAGAACTAGATTAGTTTGCATTATCTACAATTTACTTCCTAACTTGGAGCAACAATAACGAATTTGAAATGGACCATGCAAACTAAATAGAACAAGGTAAAGCTAGCAATGAAAAATTAAAACTATCTGTTATGCAAAAAAGAAGAAGCTGTTTTCAGTGATAGAAATTTAAACTAAAAAATGGAAAATTGTGGCACATTTAGATGATCCCTCTGGGACTTTAATGATGCATTCTTTGTTTCAAAGGAGAATTAATTTGTGTATGAAAATGGTATTTAAGTACACAGAAGTTTGCAGGGGCAGCTTTCAAAACTAGAAGTTTGTTTGGCAGTTGATTATTGACAATGTTGGTGAATCACCACTAAACAATTAATACAAAGAGTTCAGAGACTTACTTTCCAATGAATCCTAGAGAGAAGCCAGCAAGGATGACATAAGTAGCAAATGCCATCACAGGTATGTATAAATCCGGGGCATTAATGTCATATATTGGAGGCTTATATGACAGCCTTCCCCCTACTGGCTCAGTAATCCTAGTCCAGTGACCCTGATGAAAAGGAATATATTTCAGATAAAAAAAATGACAGCTAACTAGAGAAAAGATCAATAAAGAGTAATGTTTACAAAGTTCAGAACTTACTCTGTGAATAAAAGGAAACAAGACAACCCTCAACTTGTTACGCACATATTGATCATTCACTTGAAAATAGTATTGCGGATTTGAGAAGTACCGACTGATCTGTTCATCACATTTTTGTTGTCAGAGATTGAAAATAAAATGGCAAACTGAAATGATATTAAAGAATCATACATTGCTTTGCATAAACTCAGAACTTGAACCCAAGAACTTCTCTCCATAAGCACCCAAGCCAGTTTTGATGAACTCAGATCCAGCACCATAAAATGCATTTCCAAATGGACCTTGTTGGGGATTTAGCGGTGGTGGGCCCTGTGGCCCAGCTTGACTTGCCATATTGGGATTATACATTGCTGAAATTGAACAGTTTAACATAAGAATTTCTATTGCAATGCAACAAACTAACGCATAGAGTTAAGAACTTAAAAGCAATAAACTAAAGCTAAACGTAGATCCATAGGGCTTTTTTGGACAAATTACACCTGAACTTTTGAAAGATGATGAGATTGTCTTATATATCTATGCTTTCAATCTGAGGCCTTTTAACCAGTCCACAAAAATTTTAAAACCCAATGCCATCTTCTAGGTTCAACTTCAGTTCTCTCTTTAAGCTTATGCAATAACTTATTCTAAGAAAAATGATGTGTCAATATGTACTGTAAATATCTTCATCACACATCCCATGATTTGATGGGGGTGCCCACAACTATTGCTGAACTGTTGTTGCAAAAACATGTGCCTAGTCACTTGACACACTTCTCAAAGCTACAGGCTCTTATTGGTAAATCTAATAAATGGAGGGTGTAATATTGTAGAAATCCTCCAATTGAGGATCTTACAAGATCTAATGTTTATAGAAATCACAATATATCAGATAATGCCTTTTGAAATTGAGTAATGAAAAAGGATAAGACAGCTTTTCTTCCTTATTTTTGTGCGAAGTCCAGAATTTCTATGAGTTTCCACAGCAGCTTAGGATCAAATTGACTCAAAAGAAAGTATAGGCACAACTTACTACTAGTCCTGAACAGCAAACAACATGACTGTCTCAACCTAAGTAGAATACAATATTACAATTTATAATAATCAGTTTAATAGTCATAAACCGAGACCAAATAAATAAATCAGAAAGATTATGCCCAATTAACAAAGAAAGTAGCTATCAAACATGACAAGTATCATCTATCTGTGGCACAGTTGTACTGGTAGCAGCATTTCGACACCTAGATTAGACGTTAAGAAGATGTAATTTGGCAGTTTAACACATAGAAAGCAGTTAACATGACAACATGCAAAGCAAAAATAGAGTGAATTTCAAAGAGGAATATTTTCGAATCCCTGAAATTCCAAACAGTAAGCGTCAGGAGAATTCGACACACGCATCGGCAGATCTAAGGATAGATTACGCATCAAACCTAGAGAACAGAACTAGCTGTTCTTTCGTCTAATTTTCCAAAATTGAGCGCCAAATGAAAAACGATTGATCAGAGAGATCTGAACAAGAAAATGACGAGATTTACCTTGCGAACAATGATCTCTATCTATTTTCTGTTTCTCGATTGGAGGAGATGGAGATGAACACCAGAGAGAATCTGCGTTTCTGGACTGGGAAGGTCGGTGATTCGAAACCTCCGATTTGATTTGATGCTTTTTTTTTATTTATTAATTTCGGAGGATTTCTATGCTTCCCCTCTCCGTCAAAATTTTGTGCGCTTTTTCGAAAATGTTTCGTCGGATTCAAGCACCCATCTCAGCAGAGTGCCTACCTCTGATCCGAGCCGTTCGATCTAATCTCGACGGTTAAAATTTTTCGGGCCTTACAATCTGGTTACATGCACGGGGCTCCCTTAACCGTTAAAATTACATCTAACGGTTCAGATCAGAAGTGAGCAGAGTGCTCACCTTAAAATGTAGGCAGAGGATGTGATTCCAAGCACCGATTGCTTTCCTCATCATAAATTCATAACGGCGAAAAGGAAAAGGCAAGGCAAGGCCACAGGCTGTCTGTGAACTGTGAAGGCGTTACATGGACTGGGCCGAGTAGCCCAGCAATCTTCGGCCCAAGACACTTTATTCAAAGGTTCTTCTTTGATCTTTCAATCCTAAGAGGGAGGCTAAGATAAGATTATCGGAAGGAAATTGATTACTACCGTCAGTTTTGCCATCCCTACCATCATTAAATATAAAGTGAACATATACAGCAAACAAAGTGAATATATAAACGATCTAAGTGAACACATACAAACAAATAAGTTCAATGAAAATAACTTGAATATACATGTAAACTTCTAAACAAATGATGACAACACATATTTATTTGTAAGTGTTCACTTAGATCATTTATATGTTCATCTTATTTATTGTATATGTTCACTTTATATTTAGCGATGGCTGTGATGGTATATTTGCCGATGACACTTATAATTCCTGGTTTGTTTGAGCTTTCAAGCGAATATGTCTTCCTAAATTGGACTTGACCCGTCTAATTCTTTTCTACGCTTTTATTTATTCACCTCGCAGGTTTTGTAATTGCAACTATGTGCTGACAATTAGAATGTTCATGACTTGTATTGCAAAATTTTTTAATTTGGTTGGTTTTTACGTCTTCGTAATATTTCCCTAACCTTAAATGATATATATAATTATTTTTTTAAATAAATTTTACGATTAAGTTCACGGCTTTTGCTTTGTGTTCTTTTAGTTTTGGAGCCCTGTGAAGAGTTTTCTCATTAAATGTCTTGACAACCCTTTGCTTATTCAAAATTAGCGAATGTTTAGAAAAAAAACGAATGGGTTTTTGATTCTTTAATATTTGATTTAAATGGTCGAGGTGCTGACTGATTGGTCTTGAGAAGTTGCAGTTGGAAAGAGTAACAGCAAGATATAAAATCGCAACACTCTTGGAACATCGTTTGCACTCTGGATAATTTTACTGTTCAATGCAACAAATTATTGAAATGGTCGAGGTACTGATTGGTCTTTTAGTTCGTGCATGTACGACTGTTGTTTGGTTCACACGAACAGCTTGTTCATGTGCACTGCCAAGAAAAAGAAGATAGTGAGCTAAATGCTGCAATTCAGTACCAAGGTGTATATAAAAAAAGCTTCTGAATGAAAGTTGGCAAGCCTACCACGTCAAATGCAGGCTTGCGTTATTATTCTATTACTGATATAAGACTAACAAATACAGATACTCCACGCTTATATATTTTGTCCACCATGCAAATACACACTTAAATTTGAAAACAAAGCACAAGTTTTGAAAGGTGAGACTGAAATATTAAACAAGCGAACAGAAATATGTCTTAAATTACATTTCAACATTGATAAAAACTGATGATAGATCGTCTAAAACACCTAACCCACATTGAACAAACCATAATGCCAGGAGCACCAATGACATTGGCAATTAAACTAAAAATCATAAGATGAGATGTACAATCATCCATGTTAAACATTCAATTCCTCTCCTCCCATAAAAAATAAATGCAAATTTATAGCTCATTGTGTAAGGTGACAACCGTTATAGTAAGACCAAGTTTGCACACTTCTTATAGTAAGACCATGGTTGCACACTTCTTTTTTGCCAATCTGAATAAATGAAGACACCATACAATACTAGTTCTTAGTCATATAATAAATAAGTGAACACAGTTATTCTACGACTTATCACATGCCAATAATACTCGAGTCGGATACTTTAAAAAAAATGTACTGACTGGTGCAGGAGAGGTAAGAAAGGATTGTCGCCAATTCATGACTCATGACCTTTGACCCTGACAGTAGCGGCAATCAGAACAAAACTAAAAGTTAATGACAACAAAGTAAAATAATATCAATTAAGGGGTTTACAAGGATGGAATTTTGAAGATAGCTTCCTTCAAATATCTCCACTCTGAAGGTCCTTGATGCTCCTTTGTACACTTGTAACTTGTATAATATTGAATAGCACAAAACAAAACAAATCATTTTGCTCATGAAAAACATAGAGAGACAATCTCCAAAGCACAATAACTGAATGTGAGAGAATGTGGAGCATAAGCTAGTATTGTACAGGCACATATATCGGTTGATTTATTGCTAAATTATGGCACTTCCTACTTTCCTTTTATGTTATGTTTCCTTAAAAGTATTCATCTAACTATGGCCACCAAATACCCTCGCCATAAAACAGAGCAAAAGAAAGACAACTACAAGAACAATAGCTAACTGAATCCTAAATATAACCTTGGACACCTCTGTATCTCTGGTATGTAAATTAGCTCAAGGAATCTCCGTGAAAACTCTGATATTGAACAAAAATTTTAAGTCCAAACAAGATGAACAATCTCCTGAAAGAGTTGCACAGTAGACCGACTGGAGATCCTGGCACTGGGGTTTCAAATATTCATAGAGGTATCAAAATAAAAGGAAAAGAAAAAAAAAAGAAAAAGGGGAGGAGAAAACCTAGCCCGCAACTTGGAGGCCATTTTAAATTGAAATACATACTGAACTACAAGTAGATAGACTGGTCATCTTTACTTTGAAGAAGCCATAACTTCAAATTCATGAAGCTGCATGTGGATAGTAAAATGTTAAGTGCAACCACATCTAATCACCTAAATTAAAAAAATCCTTTCTTTTTACTTTTCAACACCAAAAATAATGTGTTCACATATATTATGACCCATCAAGGCACATAGCATCATAGAGTTTATATTCCCTTCCTCTCCACCTTACATTTTACCAAAGAATGTTCATACTGATATCAACAGTTACTACATATTGTCATGGTAATTCAAAATTTACCATAAGCACGCACTATCATAGTTGCATTACCTGCTTTGTTTTCTCATCCATTCAGTCAGGAACCGAACCACACATGATGTATCCCATCAGCCTTGCACCATTCAAGCTCTTGCAAACAAAATTAAAAGATCAAAAGAAACAAGTGCGAGAAATAATAGAGAAAAAACCATGTATTATCTGAAAACTTTGTTATCACCATGACAAGAGTACATTACAAGAGAAGAGACCAAAATACGAAACTTCTTAGCCAATAGAAGCTGAATATTTGACGCCTGACTATTATGAAGTAGAACTTGACTGTTAGCAGAAATAATTATCCAGCAATAAAAAAAAGTTTCTACCCTGATATCACCATGAGAGGTACAACGATACAAGTGTCATGCATCTTCTCAACCTTTCCTGCTATCCTCATGCAAGAAATCCTGTTGTAGAAAGCAATTGCAGTTTAAAAAACAAGAAATCTAATGAACTTATTACTCAAGCAAGCCTAATTCGCCAGGGTTCCCTTCCCTTGGCTGCCTTCAGCTGCTCCTCTACCGGATCAGGGTTCTTCATCACTCTCTGTCTTACAGTCCTGCAAGGCAAATTAAAATATATGTGAGAAATTAGCTGCATTGCCCAACAAAATTGTAGTTTCTTGAGAATGAGCCTTACAGTTGACCTTAACAAAGTTTTACGCACTGGTACATACATCACAAAAGTTCCATTCTAGCTATTGCTCCATCAAATACTGTTTTGATTTCAGAATAAGACCTAGAAAAAGGAATTCATAATACCTATCCTTGTTATTATGAGCAGGAAACGTCGGCATAAAGTCCTTTGACTTGGGAAGGGGCAGTTCACTGAACCAAGGATGCCTAAGAGCTTCCTCTGCAGTTATGCGCTGCAGAAAGCAACACAGAAAGCAAAAGTTAGAACTACTTATTACAAGGGAATTACCTGAAAGGTAGAAACTTGAAACTAATCGTAGTATTTAGTACCTACCTCCTCAGGATCATAGGTCAATAGCTTGTTTAATAAGTCCAATCCAGCATCTGACAAAGTTGGCTGGCCAGAGAAGGATGCACGAGGGAACTTCTCTCTCAGTTTATACCTGAGAAAAAATATATCCAGATATTAATTTACATCAGAAAGAGCAAGAGAACGATCCTAGTCTGAGTAAACTAATGCTTACGGATGGTTGGCAAATGCCGCTTTTGCACCAGGAAGGTTCTTGTAACCAGGCCAACTTTTTTCATCTGGTGTGCCCAGGGTTTTAAAGATCTGGAAAAAAAAAATTAATTATTAGATAACACAAAATTCTTAGATGTGTTCTCTTATTGGGTTTCTTTTCTAGCCTACCCCAACTTGCTTGGGACAAAAGGCTTAGTTGTTGTCGTATTAGATAACACAAAATAAATGGGAGTCGTAAAGTTAGAACTAAAACATGTACCTTGTTGAGCTGTGTCTTTTCATCTCCTCCATCGAACAAGGGCCCTTTGGTCAGAAGTTCAGCCATTATACATCCTACTGACCATAGGTCAATAGCAGTTGAATATTCCTTTGCTCCCAGAAGGAGTTCAGGTGCCCTACATTAACCATCCAACAAGAGAAACCCACATCAAGAACAACATATGGTACACTGCAATTACAACTGAAGACAATATAAGTAAAAAGACCAGAATCTAAAAAGAGCCTCACCTGTACCACAAAGTGACTACCAAGGGAGTGTACGGCTTCAAGGGGCTTCCATACTGACGAGCAAGCCCAAAGTCACAGAGTTTTAAATTACCAGAGTTATCTAACAGCAAGTTAGACGTCTTTAAATCCCTGTCAGTACAAAATCTAATATTATTACTCGAAATAACCTTAAGACCTAAATATCTTCAAAAAAAAAAAAAAAAAAGAGTACAAAGCAAAATTTTTACCGATGGAGGACCCAATTGTGGTGCAAGTAATTGACGCCTTCCAAAAGCTGGAGCATTAAACACTTAGCCTCGCTCTGGCTATATGGTTGCTTCATAGTCTCCATGACTCCCTTCAGGTCATGCTCCATGTATTCCATGACCATAAAAATACTATCCAACCTGCTCCCCACAACCACCTCCTTCACATCTACAATTGACGGGTGATTTAGTGATAAAAGTATATTAATCTCTCTAAGGGACGTCATTGGAAAACCTTCCTTTTCCTTCTCCATCTTCACCTTTTTCAATGCAACAATCTCTCCAGTTTTTTTATCCCTAGCCCGATAAACCACCCCATAAGTACCCTCATTTATTTTGTTTAGACGCTCAAACTCATCTACACTTCTACAACCTTGAAGCATGTTTATTCTTCTCTGAGGTGGGCCTGCTGATTCAGGTGTTTCATCTCTCCTAAACTCCGAATCCTTTCCTCTCTGAGATGAATGGTCACTATGTTCGGCTCTTTGCTCTCCGTCTACCACCGTGCAATCATTCCCTCTTTCTCCTCTGCCTGAGCTAGATGGCCTGGATGATGCCCGGTCTGAACCATCTGTCAACACTCCTCCTGATTCTGGTGTTGGTACATTCTTCTCTGGATCTCTCGGCATTGGAGAGATGCTCCTTTTCTTTTTTGGAGCTATAATGTCCATGTCATCATCTTCAGCCCATCGAGAAGATGTGATTGTTCTCACAACCGAGTTTGAATCTTCGTCCTCATCAATCTGCCCCAATTCAATCTCTCCATCATCCATGCCAGAATGCCCGGGAGAGACGGCCAGGATATCTGGCCGTTCGATCGAGACTGGTTCAGTTTGAGACAGTAATCGATCTGGGATTCCACCCACAGAGAGTTCTTCACCGGTTTCATCAATCCTGTTAGACCCAACATCAGGTTGTCTCACTTCATTTCTGTCCCAAACAATAGGCGAAAACTTCCTCTTCTTGGTTAAATTCTCTTCAGTTTTAACAGGCACCCCATTTTCTTTCCCCATGTCATCTCTCCTCGGTTCGGGTTCATCCAATCTGCTATCACTAGACAACTCACCCGGCTCGTGGCCCAAGGCACCCTTCTCAGTTACAGGAGAATGGTTTCTGTGGGGGTAATTTCTGTAATCATTGTGGATTCCATTGGGTTCCCTTCGGAGGTCGCGTCGGCAATGGTAAGAGTCCTGGTACCGGCTTCTGAGAGGATAAGGCATCCTTCTAGTTTCGTCTAAAGAGAATCCACGATCCCTTGTATAACCGCCATGTCGACTAGCGGCCATGGCGAAACAGACAGAAACCCTAGCGCTAGGGTTTCGAACAAGTGGTGGTGGGAAGAAATGAATCTATGAAAAGGTAATGAATTTCCTAGCGATTGAAAGAATTCGAATTTCGAAAACGAAAGCGAAAGGGAACCTTACCAATCGAAAGAGGAATAGGTCGACGAATTTAAGCAAGAAAGAAATATCGAAGGTTCGAGCGATTTCAGATCGCTTTCTCCAAGAATTGAACGAATTTATAAAAAAAGGGAAGGCGAGAGAAGAATGGCTTAGTTGAGGAAAGAAATATCGAACGAATAAAGACTCCGAAAGAACGCGTTAAGGCGGCGTTGGTCGGTGGATCCATTTGCATAGATATGGTTCACCTACAGCTTGTACACCGGAATTCGTCCGTAGTAAGTGGGACCCATTATTTTGTGCCTCCACGGACTAGACCGTATCTTGCTCTTGAATAGTTGAATTAGCAAGGAAACCGGAAGGCAAGTATTGAAATTGAACTTTCTCATTTTGGGCCGTCTCAGTTTCATCAGCACTTCAGCAGCTAGAACTTTTTTCTCATGTTTAACTATTATAAAAAATTTAAGTGGGACTACTCATAATTATGCATCATGAATAAATTTATAATTAGAAGAAATTTACATATCAAATCTCTAGTGCCACGTATTGCTCATTGTATAAGATATTCACGTATCGTATTGTATCTTTAAACACGGTTCCACTAATCCGAGTGTTATTTTTAATTTTAAATAAATTCTTGTAGCAATTAAACATATCTTTTTACAGAGAGGTAACGTCTGTCACTTTATTTTATTGTACCAAGAAAAAAAAATTCAAAGTTTTCACTTTATGTAATTTATATTCTTTTTCCTTATTATTATTATTATTATTATTATTATTATTATTATTATTATTATTTTTGAAAAAACATGTCATGCTTTAAAGAACATTTTGATAGTCGATTAGTGTTCACCTATTATTCTTAGATTATTTTTACAAAGCATAGATATTTACGCCCATGGCTTGGAACTTCGACCTTAATTGTTAGTAATATTTAATATTATAGCTATAATTAGTAAGTATAATTAATATGAATTAATACACTAATAATAATAATAATAATAATTATTATTATTATTATAATTAATATAATGATTACTACATATAGATTATAATAATTATATTGATTTTTTAAGTTTTCTATGAGAACTAACTTTTATAACTCAACATTTTGTCAAGTTAGAGAAGTAGAATGAAATTAACACTAACTAGAACTTTTCTGCTAAATGTTACAACTATTGGTCCGCAGAACCGATACACTCAGCAATATTTGAACTTAACAAGTTCAATTCGAGATAATTAATTACCATTTACCAAGAAAAGACCAACAGATGTTCTAATGTTCACACGTGTCAACCAATGATTGGTCATTGGTGGAGATGTAAATTCCATCCAATTGTTGCGTACGCGTCATGATTGAAGTGCCTTTGACGAGTATATCTATTTTCAGTACAGTCAAATGACTCGCAACTCGCAAGAGTTGCAAATGGACTCGTATTTCTTTACGAGAGAAAAATTGTTTTATGAATTGAATTTCAATTCGTACATTGATTGCTTTGAGCTTAGCTAACGTCATTCATTGCGTAAGACACGACCCAACAAATTTTTTTTTGTAAGAATCGAGCTTTTAAAAAAATCCGATATTTTCGTTTTATCTCCGTTTTATTCATTATATCACCATTTTATCTCCGATAAACGCTAAATCACCACCCAACCGCTAAACCGCACAAATCGCATTTTAAAACATTGGTAAGAATGAAAATTCATTGAAAATTTAAACCATTATTAAAAATGAATTTTAGCTCTGAAATTCAGCATTTGGAATGTGATTTCTACTATACATATTCCATGCAAATAAAATTAAAATGATAAAATTTGATGCAAGTACTGTCAAATGATTTTAAATTTCCTACAATCCAAATTTAATTGTCTTTGATAGAATGTCATAATGTACTCCGTCGTAAATTACACTGCTTGATCACTTACCAATTAGATTAATTGCCGAACGCGAGCATGCATGTAGTTATTTAATTTCTTAATTTCATTTTATGCAATTCATGTGCAAAAATCAACACCGCCAAAATGAAAACAAAACGAAGAAGAGTTGGGGGGGGGGGGGTCATTGGGTTACTATACGCGGTTCTAAATAAGACCCGTTTCATTTAACATGTGAAACTCGTTTAGGACCTAAACTACTTTGTTTTAATCAAACGAGAGTAAAATGCTTCAAAATGCTCTTTTACTTCAGAGCAACTCAAAGATGTTGTAAACTTTTTTTTTTTTTTTATGAGAAGGTGTTGTAAACTTAAGCACAAAGATTGGACATACTGCCTACAAATTTTCTTATCCATGTGGCTTCAATTGGTAAGAAAGGACCTTGTCAAACACAATTTATGCTACTTAATTTAGCTTTTGGCATTACGAAAGTATTATTATAATTTATGTACACTATCAACTTTTAATCATTATTGCTTCAATATATTACCAAATAAATTAAGCAAGTATTTATTATTATATTTTTAGTGAAGAAATAGGGAGGTAATTTAAGCAGGTGATTAGTTTCACTCTATTTAACTTCACTTACTAGAAAGAAAGGCTGCAGTGTACTTTCCTCTTTTTTTTTCAAAAAAAAAAAAAAGATACTCATAACCAGGTCGCCGTCAACTCAGGCACTAACGCTAAACAGATTATGAACATTACCTCAAATACAAACTTAAAATTTTTTTTTATCTCAAATAAAAGAGACCTATAGAAATGAATGGACGAGTCCATTGACGCAACTGGAGAGGACACGGACGGTGTTTTTTTTTTTTTTTTTTGAGAACTGACGGTGGTTATCAATTGGGCTCAGTGTATTTTTGTCCTAGTCAAGAACACGCGAGCGCCAAGTCAAGGGAATCAACGACTTCCATCGGCGATTATAAAAATATATATATTCATAACACAAACATAAAATATGAAATGGGATCTGCTGCCGCGCGACACCGCGTGTCGCTCGGTATGCTGGCCGTCTGATTAAGATCTAATGGACAAGGGAGCCCCGTGCATATAACATATATTGATAGGCCCGTAAAAAGTGAACCATCCGATCAAGATCAGACGGCTCGTAGTGCGCTACACGCTGTGTCGCGCAACAGCAGAGTCGGATTGCATAAAATATTAATAAGAGAAGAAAAATAAGTTGCTATCGTAGTATCCTCCCCATTTAACTAACCTTGGAGGCTTGGAGCTCCGTTCGGACGCGCTTTGTACGAGTTACTACCGCGTCCCCTATATAGAGTCTCGACTCTTGTTCCTAAACCGAATTTTTTTTTTTTTTTAACTCTACGATGCAGATCTTAACAAATATATCAAATTCTTTACAATGATTTTTGAACTAATTTATCATAAGTTGCTGGATCTACCGAACCGGCTGGCAATCTAGGCTCGGTATATATATTGTCGATGAATCAAATCCGGATCAAATTTTACTATTATACTATTATAATTCTAATATGAATTTATTATTAAAAAATATAATGTTTGTATTAGGATTCATCAAAGAAAATATTTGTATATTGTCTTTTCATCAATTAAATGGTGGATCCATTTCAGGCTATGCTTATTTAATAAATATATGATGATTCATGTTTAAATATATTGAAGTTTAAGTTGATTTGTTCGGCCTAAGTAGTTGAACTCTTTTCATTCGAATCACGGAAAGAATATATATATATGTGTGTGTATGTGTGTGTGTCTGTGCACCCTGAAAAAAAAAGAATGAATTTAAATGTGAATCTGAATTTAATAGTGAATATCAGATCAAAATTGGATTATAGTTCAATTTTTTTTTCTCATATCTTCTCTTTGGCTGTGTTTGGATGGTGGGAAGTGGGAAGAAGGAATAAGGAATTTTTTTCAATAAATTTATTCCTAACTATCCAAACTCTTCACAAAAGTTACACACTTCCCAATAAATTTACCCCTTCCCAATAAATTTCTTCCCTTCTTCCTTCTTCCTACCTTATTCTCAACACATCCAAACGGAGCCTTTAATACTAGGAGATCGAGACGCACCATAACATGATATAAATTTTGAACCGGACTTTGATCATAGTCGTTTATTTTTAAGAAAAAATAATTTATTATAAATTATGAACGATTCATAGTCATTTATTTAAAAAAAAAAAAGATTAATTCATTACAAATTACGAGCGATTGAGATTGAAATCTGGTTCATAATCTGTATCCATGGAAGAATTTCCCATATAAAAATAATAAATATATACATCGGATGCAGAGTTGTAAACTATAGTATACGACGGTCAGTATATCACCAAATCATTAATCATTATGCAGTCGATTAATCAGAATTTTATGGAGAATTCGACGTTAACAAATATGCATATACGGACTGTTTGGATGGGTAAGGAATAAGCAAGAATAGCATATTTCAGACGGAAATTTATTCCTAACCATCTAAACTCTTCACAAAATTATACATTTCCCAATATTATTTTCCGCCTAGAAATAAGCTATTCCTCTTATTCCTAAGTGATCCAAACGGCCCCATATATAATTCGCGTGAAAGAAATTATTTATCTACTTGAAAATATAACGAATATATTTTATCCAAGCAAAGACAAAATCAAAATTGCACATAAAGTAATGATATATTTGGTGCCTTGAGAGCAGAATGTAAAACTTTGAAATATTTTTTAATCTCTTTGACTAGGCAGAGAATTTTAAAGAACCACTAGCTATTGTATCGCGCTACGCGCGATATAAGATCAACATGAAATGATTATATTGTTTGATTTAGTAGATTCGTTGTTTGTTAATAGTAGATTCAGGATCAATCTGAATTGATCTTGACTGTTTAGCAAGTAGATAAACTGGAAAAAAATATATTGCTGGATATTTTTTTTAGAACATCTGTAAAATTTCATGAAAAATAACAAAGGATCACAGTGTAGCAGAATAACGGTAAAGGTAAGTAAATGAGCATTACATGTTGGTATCTATACAAAGGAAATACGTACTAAAGAATGTACTAAACTACCAATGCTTAAATGAGATCTTTTATCTTGCGTGTGCCAGAGACAATTAGGCCACACAACCTGATCTTGGCGTGAAGTTTATTAGACAAATAGAAATAGAAGGATTAATTTACTGTTAGAGAACATAAATAAGGTAAGAATATACACAAATGACGACACAGAGTCTATCCTTTGGTCCATAGCAAGAAATATATATGTGCATTGTAAGAATATCGTTATAATGGCTTTCACTTCAATTCCTTGAAGCTTCATAAAAAAAACTAAAAACATGAATTTAACTTGAATAATTAGTTGACCACATCCAACAATCACAATTAGAAACACCATAGCAATCTTCGAAAAAGTAAAGCATAATTAATGGATAAGCTTAAGGTGCCTTTTAATCAAGCTCGATAGGCGATGAATTAGTTCCAGTTTTACCTTTTTATAGCCCTCGATACAATTGTTTTGTCCACGAACCTCAAGCCTAAGTTTTTTTATTACAGGAGCGGCTTGTTTAGTTCCAAGTCTGCCAAAAAGGAAAAAAATAAAAGGATTAAAAGATCAACCAAAGCTATAATTTTTTTTTAAAAAAAATGAAAAAGTAACCAAGCATGAGGATTTTATTCAAACTGTAGATCTGTTCAATGCACAATAGGAAGCATAAAAATATATATCTAAAGTGAATCGACATAATTATTTTTACAATTGAAGGCCTATGTAACCCAATTGGATCTAACAGGAAGCATCTTGCTAGCACTATATATTTTATTTCATTATAATAAAGAAAATCCAAGACTGTATCGAAAAAATGATTGGGGTAGAAAAAGATAGATATACATATAAAATTTTAAAACTGATATAAAGCGCCAAAAAGCAAGAAAGGCCAGAATCGGGAAGAGTCGCATTTTTTTTTATTGTAGTTGCATTTGGTGTGATCACCTAGATACAATTGTCACTCAGAAAATATTGGTTGCTAGTATTGATGATAAAATATAATATAAAATTATCAAACAAATGAGAAAAATAGTCTAAAAAGACCAATAGTAACAGATAACTTACTGCTAACTATCACTCATGGGTGCAGAGGTCCTTTAATACTATATCTTTTAGGTTCAAACAGATGGTCCTCCTTTTTTTCCG
Organism: Rhynchospora pubera; assembly: GCA_028095005.1. NCBI lineage: Eukaryota > Viridiplantae > Streptophyta > Magnoliopsida > Poales > Cyperaceae > Rhynchospora > Rhynchospora pubera. The sequence continues at coordinate 124,498,557 of CM051461.1, forward strand.
AAGGAAACATATTGCACTTAGAATTGAGAAATTAAGAACGAAATTTGTTCTAAGAACTCATTGCCACCAAACATGGAACATCCCTTTGCCATTTTAGATTTGCAATCACAACAATAAATCGAAATGGTGTCTCAAATAAATAGCATGCAAATCAAAACAAAAAGTTTTAGGAGGACAAAAGCAAATAGCAAACCTCCATTTATGTATGATAGAGCATCCAAAACAATTCTAAGATTACTCAGTCATATTAGAAAGAAAGCAAGCCTGAAATGATCATTTAACCACAACGAATTAGATCATCAAGCTAACATGTACCTTAAAAAAAGGAATCTGTTTGATATCATTCTTTCTTGACATATCACCAAAACTACCAGCACATGCCAACAATGTGCATGCCCTAGACACTTGATTTGTTTAGCCTTTTAACATTAGTGGCTCATTTTTTTTAGCGACCCTTTTGGTTGTTTTTCTGTCCTTTGAATAATTAAATTCTATTTTTAAAATCATGTATTTGGTTTAACATTAGTCATTTGGAGTACCAGTAAGCTAACTTAGACATATACATTTTTGTCACTCTTTTAGAGGTATGGTCTCTCTCGCATTCTATTATTTATTACTCCTATCTGTTGGTCCTATTTTGGAGGAGAAGGTGACCTAGAGAAAATATATTATTTAAGGATACTTCAATGCAATAACATTTGTATTTAACCCCAAATTTAATGCTCCTTACAATGCTCCTAAGCCATACCATATTTCTTATGAGCATGTTTGGTAGAGGATTAAAGGTGGAGTAACTCGTTTAATCTACTTTTACTCCAAACATGATTTAAATTCGGTTGGAGTAGTGTCGAGTAAGGAGGAGTAAATTACTCCACCATTTTAGGTGGAGTAAAGTTACTCCATGGGATTAAGAGATGGTTTTCATTTTTATTTACTCTTTCTCTATATTTACTCCATCTTGTCATACCAAACATGATCTAAAATTGGAGTAAAGTGGATTAACTATTTACTCCTCCTTAAACTACTCCGCGATTTACTCCTCTACCAAACATGGCCTATTCTTAGCTAACTTGCCCAAAATACCCCCGAAAAGTTTCTACAAAGTTTGAAGAAGGAAAATAATTTTTCAAAAGACATAGTTAGGACTGCAAAGCATATCCAACCACGTGAAATGATGGAGGATTTGAAGGACAACAATTTATACTAACGCAATCACAATAATAACATTCAATTACGCGAATCAAATTAAAAAAAAATGCCAACTCATCGATGCACCAGAACAACAACAATTAGGGATTTGACGAACTAAAGAAAAGAAATTTAGGCCCATATAATGTACCAGCACATATGAATTAAGATAATAAAGACCAAAGAACATTTATAATCACTAAACATACCTTTTCATACACTTTAGGAGCAAATTGATCTGCCAAACCTCTTGAAAAAATAAACAGCCCCTTGAAATCTCAACATCACTAAATGTTCGGCGGTGGTTCTTGTGTTGATCTGATTTCATTTATAATGAAGACAAAATTTGCTATGAATTAATTGCATTTAAAAACAACCGTGCAATGTACCCAATGAAATTGCGCAAGCAATTTTGTAAATAGACAATGACTCGGCATCGTCTGCAAAGGAACAAATATAAAAACAGAATGGTTTTGCTGACCCGCCTTGAAAGCTGTTGTGCCTATAACAATAATCCCTTCAGATGTCACCGCAATCCGCTGACATCAACCCATTGAATCTGTAACGCATATAGCAGTTATCACTTTTTTAATATATGATACTTGTGAAAGTTAAAAATAATTGATCGCAACAAATGCACCAGAAGAAACATAGGTCACCAAGCATTTTAGGTGGATTAAATGCAACAAATGCATGCAGTCATGTATATCTTTCCAAGCAAGTTATGCACAACAATCTATCTTGCTGTTGTATATAAAAAGGTACTAAAAAGTACTAAAATTAGATACAACAACTGCTGCTTAATTTTCAGTTTAAAGATACATCACCTAAATGCATTATGTCAAACAGATGACAAGCATAAATTGCAAAACAAATTGCATGACTGTATAGACTTTATCACTGGTCCATCCTCGCTACACATGCTTTCCTCTGTTGCATACAATCAAAATAAACAGAAATAGTTTCAGATTAGAATCGACAGTACATAATTAGCACATGGCAGTAATAATACGGTTTTGCGTCAGTAAAATCATAAGACATAACAATCTGTCTCAACCTATTTTATCATGTTCTTCTACCTTTACAATCCATGCCTCATGGTGCTTCCTTTCTCCTAAAACTCAACTACCGTAAATGCCCAAAATGCAAAATAAACCTGTACAGGAGGTGGGAACATACCCAATCAGTGACCATCTTGTTGGTGAATTAAGAAGAGAATGATCTATATTAATCCTAGCAAAAGAACCTCATCTCCTTCCTTCATTCCTAAAAGAAAACCATCCACGTTTTATCATTCATCTTTCAAATAATAATAGCAATATCACATTGTAAACCTAATTTTCCTTGACACCCTATCAGCAGCCATAAAAGCAATCGATTCCACCTGTACTTATCACATAATGACCAATAATGAAAAAAAGAAGGACAACTCTATAATAAATATACCATGACTCTACAAAATAATGCATAGAAGGAACAAAATTATCAAACAAATGGTTCGACCAAAACCATAATAAAAATCATGATATTCTCTAAATAAACTAACGCGTCTCTTGCTTTTGGTGAGAAAAAGTGAACCTGTAATTACCTTTGATCAAATGAGCTTCTTTGCACAATGTTTGACCTCAGCCGCTGGTATACTCCTATATTCGTTTTTAGCCATAATGAAGAGGTTCAGCAAGCAAAATTTTCGACCTCCTCTTCTAATCCATAATACCTACCACACACAAATTGAACGGTGAGCTGATAACACATACTGCTCTAACTGCAGAAAGGTAAAATGAAAGGAAGCTATCTATCGTTTTTCAGCAGCAACAGATAGAATGAGACAAAACAAAACAGCAGCATAGAAAAAACACAAAAAAGTAAATACCAAGCAGCATAATAAAGAACATACCTCTTGTGGCTAACACAGCAGACCGAAGCAAGCAACAACATGCACAAAGCAGAAGTAATCGCAACAATGTACCGTTTTGAGGCCAGAAAAATCCAACAACATCAAGCGACAGCATTGCAAAACAAAAAAAAGGGAAAATCAGACTCACATGGAACAACCAAAGAGATATACCGGTAAAAATCCTCCGAAAAACACAGAAATTAAACGGTAAGACATGGGCCGGACAGAATCACGCTGAAACAATCCCACCAATGAGACAAAAGCAACGCATAGCAAACAACAGGAAAGCTAAAAGCACAAAACTCAGCACAACTATACCCAGCAATATATACAAATTTATCATGGTACAAAACAGGGAAAAACAGTTAAACGTCACTAATCAACCTGTTAGGGTAAAACAACACAAAAGCATAACCAATTAACAGCACCAGGTACTACATAGGTGCACCAATCTGGAAAAAAAAGTAAAATGCCTGACAAAACAATACCGTATCAAATGCAGGAAGCAAAGAGGAGGAGGAGAAGGGTGAACTGTTAGCCTGCAATCAAGCTCAGCCACAGCAAACCTGCAGGGAAGAAAGAACAGACACATAAAGCACAGAACAAACTGGTTATATACTGAAAAAAGCGCAAAAATTGTCAGACCAAGAACTGAATAGAGTAAATCGAGAGCACATAACAGAATCAACACCATTACCAGCCCAACAGCAGCGAAAAGCAGCAAAATGCAGAAAGAGGAGTAGGAAAGGGAAGAAATGCAGCACAGAACAGACTAACACTATTGCACAGGAAGAGAAAAGAAGAAAAGAGAGAGGTAAAACCTGCCGCAGCGAAACAGTACGATCGAGAGACTTCCGCAGTAGGTAGGCGAAGCCATCGCAGCGAACCGTACCAATCGGAATGGGCAGAAAGTAGAGAACAGGAATAGGCAGATCGGATAAGGGGACGGCGTAGATTGGGAACAGTGTCGCACGCAGCAGGAGAAAGGGAACACGAAGCCAGGAAAGGGCGCAGGTAGAGGAAACACAATAGAAAAGCACACATAAAATGCAACGGAAAATCCAGGCAACCCACCCAGGTCATACACCAAACACACTGCACAGAGGCAAAGAAATGGACGGCTGAGATGAAGGGCACGAAAAATAATGGACGGCTGGATAATTCTACAGTAACCTGAGCTTTGAAATTTAGGTATTTATGACTTCACTAACCTGAATGTGTTTGGTTGGTGAGGGTTTGAAAATTAGTACTCTGATCTTAAGTTTGCTAACCTTTCATGCAACCAAATACAGCTTGAATATGCATATGGCCATCTATTTATTCGGTATTTTCTAGAAACAAATCTAAACAAAACTTTGAAAGTGCTCTGACTTTCATGAGTATTTTATTTGATCTTAAATCTGTAAAAAATAAGGGCAAATGCAATCGGGGATTTCTTTTTGTCGTTTTCTTCTATTTATTTTTGTGGTTGTTCTGACTACTAACAATATGCGGGGATAGCTCAGTTGGGAGAGCGTCAGACTGAAGATCTGAAGGTCGCGTGTTCGATCCACGCTCACCGCATCCTTTTCTTTCCAGCAACTTTTTCTTTTTTCTGTGTTTTTTTTTTAATACCAAACTGGAAATAGCCTTAAATAACTGGAAACGTTAATAAATTGGGTGGGGGAAGAATAAAATATAATGAATAATTTAAAATATATTGGGTGGGGATTGATTAATAATGTTTAAATCAATGTGTTTTTAAATCTGCAAAATTAAATACAGAAAATGTTTACGATATTTTTTTTTAGAAAAGCTTGCTAACGGCTACCAAGTAATGGTAAAATGTTTACGATATTGATTGTAAAATTATATCCTTACATAACCCGTATTATATTAAATTATTGTTTTGGTATTCTTATTAAATATTATGCTATTTAATTGTTAGATTTTATAAATTGATTGTGTGTGAAATATTATGCTATCTAATTTTTGCTTTGGTATTCTATTAAATGCCACAAAATCTCTCGGGCATTGTAAAATTTAATCTTTTGTATCGATTTTTCTTTTGCATATACATGTATATAACGGCAAAGCTAAATATATTTGGGGGGGGGGGTATCAATGTTTAACTTGAAGATGTTTTTTAAAATTCAAAATGAACTAAAAGATAAAAAAATTCCTTTACTAATTATTGCCTTCATTATTTATTGATTGCGAATCAAGTCTATCAGTCTATATACTTAATTGAGCAGCGTTCCGCTGCCACAATTTTTTGATGCCACAAGTTGCCACAACTTCATATTTTATCAATATTTAAAAATTTTAAAATTCAAACGCTGAATTCAAACTATTGATCTTGTTCAATTTAACAAGTGATGCGTTTCTATATAAGTTTTATAAAATTTGGAGTCAGTTTGATATTCGATCAAGTGGTCAACAAATGAACAAATCTAGTTAATTATGACAGATTAATTCTAATACGTTCATTTGTTGACCACTTGATCGAATATCAATCTGACTCCAAATTTTATAAAACTTATATAGAAACGCATTGCTCGTTAAATTGAATAAGATCAACAGTTTGGATTCAGCGTTTGAATTTTAAAGCTTTTAAATATTGATAAATTATGAAGTTGTAGTAACTTGTGACGCAAAAAAAAACTGTGGCAGAACGCTACTCTACTTAAAAAAATATCACTTTATATTCCATCAAATGTCATTAATCTGAACCACTGTAAAATTTAAATCTTTTGATGAACGATTGGAACTTGCATTAAACTTTATAATTTTTTCGGATTCCAAAACTAAAACATACTTTTGATAATTGATCATAATCACCTAGGAATAGGCACATGTAGACTAAAATTGACATGGAAGAAAACAATAAAAAGAGACCTTAAAGGATGGAATGTCTCCAAGGAGTTGGTGTTCGATAGGAGTGCATGTAAATTAGTAATTCACGTATCGGAGCCATGATATTCAAATTTAAAGATAGGAGTGATGCTATAGGTTTGTAAGTTACAATACTAAATTACAGCTAAGATTGTAGGTTTTACTATTATTGTTGTTATTGTTTATTATTATTATAATAATAATAATAATTACTATTATTATTATCACATCATCATCATTACTATTACTACTACTATTAGTTAGTATTATTAGTATTTATATATATATATTGTTTTATTTTTGTGGTGAATTTTTTGTTGGGTTACTTTTTTAGTCTACCTCAACTTGTTTGGGACAAAGACTTAGTTATTATTATTGTTGTTGATCATAATCACCCTAGTTTGTACCTACAGCGATATGCCTTATCTTACGACAGAACAATATTTATCTTGCGGACCTAAGGAACTAACATGAAGTGCCTCCTTTTGAACCGATTAAACACCTCGAAAGATAAAGAGACGTGAACATAAGTACATAACTAAATGAAAAAAAAAATGAGAAATATTGATCAGATTTCAACATATAATCAAGCTAACAAAAATCAAAGATTTAAACGCAACATATCAACACATTAGCAATATAAGTAAACATCTTCGAGTCATTTTATCAAAAAGCGGCCTTCTTCCTATAATGTGTTTGAATTTTATCCAAGAAACAATGTTTACAATAGATTAAATTAACTCTACAGAAATATTTTCTACTTCTTCCAGGCCTGTGCAGCTCATGAATGTATATATATAGTAACAAAGCAAAAGAATTTGCTGGTGGAGCCAATCAGAACCTGCCGCAACACCACACAAGTAAAAGGATGTCTAAAATGGATACTAGGCAGAGGTCTAATTACTAGGAGCATTCAATTAACTTAGCATTTTAAATAGAAAAAAAAAGAGGCCTCCATTTCCGCGGCGTGGTTCAAGCTGCATGTTTAAACTGGAACAGCTGTAACTTCTGGCTGTGTATATCCTAAAATGTGAAACAGTACAACTATGTTCTAGAACCGGCTACCTAAGATTGAGATCTTTCACGAATCTTCGCTTTTGCAAAAAATATACCAGCCAAAAGCCCTGTGAGACGAACAGAAGTTAGGAATATAAACAAGATATCTTGCATTTGGACCCAAAACCTCTAAACCTTGAAAACTTCTAAACATCAAATTTTATCCTCTATGATATGCCCTTAAGAACTTTTAAAACTTTTTCCAAGATCCAAAATTTGCAAATTTCTTCACCCAATTTAGCCCTCCAGAATTTTGTTATAGAGAGTTTGATAAATATTTGGACAAGAGAATACATCTGGATTTGAGAGATTTTCAAAGTTACTACAAGTCAATTTTGAAAACATTATTGGAAGAATTTGATAGTTTATTCAAACTTAATATCTCAACCAAACGTATCAACATTTAACACTGTTACTAGGAAAAAAAAAAATGAAATATTACCAAATAGAATGCTGAAGGTGTTCTTGATGCTCGTAGGAACATTGAAGAGTAGAATACCAGCTACTGAGAGGGGTATCTTATTTAATGACCCCACTAAACTGCAATAATACCAAAACATTGAGTACGAGTTTGTTAACATTTTAAAAAAATGAGGAAATTTAGCTCTTATGACTGCAAAGCAATGCACCTGTAAGTGGTGGCACTGGTTTGGTGAAGAAACCACAGGGAGGTGAAACTGATAGCCAGCCCCAAAAATCCACTGGAAGTAATCACAAGCCAAAACATAGGCTTCTTCAACAAAGGCCTGACAATTCACTTAGCATAATACATAATCATAATAACATCCAAAACATAAAATTTACATGCAGTGTGTATGTGCATCTCTTTTTAAGAGGCATTTGGATGTCAGAGGTTGTTTGTATGACTTGTAGGGTGTGGATTTGGTGCTTGGACTTGTGCTAATCTCATTGCTTTATTATTTATTTATTTATTTTATGATGTGGAAGCAAGGAAGGTGTGCTGGTCCAGATGAATTGTACAGCAACAACGAAATAACAATTGAATTTCAAAAAGGAAAGAAACTCACGTGGTAGAGAGGTAGTCAACTTCATTGAAGACTAATACAAGAAATAGGCCCAGAGGAAGTGACAGAGTATTGTTTAATAAGACCATTGAGAATTCATTCAAATTTCCTGATTTTGTGGCTTGTTTTGCTGTGTCCATTACTCGCCTTAATGTTAGCTGACAAATGTTTGAAAAAATTCATTTTAATACTGGGAAAATAATTCATCATTTAGCTCTCTTTGAAAAATTGTAATTCAGAAGTTAATTAAAAGGAAGAGAGAAAATACCGAATAGGAAGCAGTCAGAATACAATTACAAAATTGCCATGAATATCCAACAGCATTAAATGAGAGATCTGTGATCCCTCCTGAAATTGCTGATACTATCTGAACAAAATAAAGAAAAGAAAGAAAAATAACATCATTATCATATTTTTCTGCTGTAAAGCTACAACCTCGTCTTATCCAATACCTAAGCATTGGAAATACATTTATGTAAAATAAAAAGGAGTATCTGTCATGCCTTCTAGATTCTCAAAATTACTAATTGCCCGTTTGGAAATTTTGATGTTTCAGATCTATGAATAATAATATTTACCATCAATACAAGAGCAGTCCAGACTCTGGTATCATGGTATTTGCCGAAAAAGTAGGTCTCCCCCAAAGCAGTTATCACATTTGTCACATTTTTCAATATGGTCACCATTGCTACGTTTATGTGCTTCAAACTGCAAATTGAATAATATAGCATTTGAAACCAACAAATAAACAAAAACCATTGATTTTTGCATCTCAAAAGAGTGAAAAACAGAAAGTTCTACTGGACATGACTCATACCAAACCTGAGCTGTATGCCATCAGTATACCATTAAATAATACTGTCACAGTTGGTGTTTTAATCTTTTTAATCAAGCATGAGAAGAAATAAACCTCAATTAGAACATGCTGAGTTCTAATCTTCAGGTATGTGGGAGGGAAAAGAGTTAGAGATGCGCATACCTGAACATACTAGTAATGAGCATCCCTACAAAAATGAAATTAACTGGCAGCCAGACCCGTATCAGCCGCCATGTCAGAGGCTCGGTTGAGATCATGCCACTTAAGCTAAGTACAGAGACTACAACTACTGAAACAAAATTCTGAAATCACATATAAACCATACTTAGCGCACAAAATAAAATGACTGCCTTAAGAATAAAATATATGCAAATTATATGCATGATATTTTGGAATTGTTCGGCTTTCAAGTTTTCTTTTTGTCTCATTTGCATAAACATGCCATGTATGTAACATATGTACCACAGCAGGATGGTCAACCTTGATATATTACATTCTAGGAAGCAGGTTAATGACATTCATATGTTAGTGCTTCTATCTTGATACGTAAAGGAACTTTTGCAATCTTAATAAAGTGAAAGAGCAATATCATGTGTACGCCGGCAAATGTAAGTACAATACATCCTGTACATATTCCTAGAAATCATTGTCTAATTTATTTCCTTGAAACAAATGCCAATTCAAAAATAAGAAAGAAAAAATGATAATAATATATATTCTCAGGGAACTAAAACAGGATAATCTAGTGCAATACTATGTTTTAGTTGGTCACATGAATGTTTCACATGCTGCATATGCTTTATAGCTTTTAATGCATAGACTGATGAAATTATTCCAAAGAAAAAAAAAAAAAGCTAACCTGGTACAACATGAGAGAGATACCAGCACTAAAATCATATCCAGAAAGAACAAACTTATTCACCAAAATCATGCTACATGAGGAAAGACAATAGGCAAGACCCGATAAAAGTGCTTGGTTGTGTATCCTCACAGGTCCAACCAAAAGCTTATTATCTTTGCTTTTTAATAATTTTCCCTCTTCCAAATCTGCCTCATCATCACAGAATATCTTCAGTGGAGACCTAAATAAACAATTAAGTAACAAATCAAGAAAAAGTAGGCGTGAAGAACTCCCCATAAACCTGTAACATAAGTTGCTTTGAAGAAAAAGTAGGCGTGGAGAGGATAAAATCCCAGTATAATTTTCCACAGTTATATTTATTAATACCGGCTCAGAGACTGAAACCCTGGTAACAGCCAGAACCAACATACCAGCAGCAGAAGGGTGAATGATGGACTGGCATATGGTACACATTGTATTCAACTGGTATGTGCCATATTCCTTTCAGTTCCTTTTTTTTATATGATAATCTGTCCGGTTCAGGGAACATACCAGATTTCCCTTTTTCCAAGCTACATCAAAAGTAAGGATGTTTGTCATAAATAAAATGATAAAAGAAGATAATATATTCATGCCTCTCTCTCCTCAGGGGACTTCCAAGTGGGCCCTGATTTAAAACTGGGTCCCTAGTAGACAATAGTACTACAGGGTGGTTTGAATCTTTAGCTTCGTTCATTGTATCTGTTGGAATGCCTAAAGGAACAACTCTACACAAAAATGTACATATACAAAAATATTAGAAACAAAGGTAAAATTTTTAAATCCTAAGCAATAAGTTTTGCTTTCCGCAGTATGAAGACTGCTTGCAAAAAGTAAAACAGTTAAATAATCACTTTCCAGATGAAGCAACTATAGATCATGTATCCGAATATATTAAGCAAAATCTACTCATCAAGCAAAGGTTAATGATGTAATTTTTCAATGAACAGTGGTGTTTTGGACATATTCTGAACACAAAAGGGGCTAGATAAAATTTTAATTTCTTTTTTCATTAAGCAAATCCCAAGTACATATATACATGTACTCAATTTTAAGAAGGCACTATCATCTAGAATCAGAGACCTTGCAGTATTAAAATTGGAACATATCATCAGTAAGTATAGTCAAACAACATACAATTTAATTTCCATTACTTCCATATTTTCACAACAACATAGAGAGTTGGACTAAATTTTCAACTTAACCGTTCAATGTGAAATTAAATAGCTCGTAATTAGAGCAAAATAGAAGACACGATGAGTTGAAAAAGTAAACCAGATGCGCAGTAGTATCCCTAAATTTCTTCTTTTCTGAGGTAAATCCCTTTCAATTTCACAATTGGAGAAATAAGATAGTTTGGAGTGAAGCGTACCTTGAACCCATTCAGGTCAGAGAGAGCGAAAGAGGCAAGGGGAGAGATTTTCTGAGGAGACGAAGGCGAGACGAGAGCTTAAGAAAACGAACTTGAAGGGTAAGAAAATAATTAGGGAAAAGAGAGGGGGTGAAGGGGAAAATAGTTTGGCACCAGCGCACCAGTCGATTCATCGTTTGGTCAATGAAGGTCGATCAGATCTTTCTGCGAGAAGTATTTTTGTGAATATTAAAAAAAGGAAGAAGAGATATTTCTCTCCATTTCTTCAAACTGGATATATCCATTATTCTAGGAGCTATTGACAAGTTGTGCGGCTTGTGCCACCTCTCACCTCTCACAATAGTTAACTACTAAAAAAAAATATTTGCCACTTCAACATGCGACCATGATTACAGTCGCGTGAGAGACGAGTAACTGTATATAACAATACAATACATATATAAATTTCAAAAAAAAAAAAATACAATACATATACATATGTAATAAAATAATCTAAATTAATTAAACAATAGTACAAAACAGATGTTGGAGTCCTTTATTTAACTTGATTGATTTGGCATTAAACATGAAACGCCAATTAAATGAAGCACTAAATATAATTTAGTTTAAATTAATAAACAATGCAGAATTGCAGATGTTGGATTTCTTTATTTAATTTGATTTGGCAGTAGATATAATATGCCCATTTAGTGAAATTGATTCGTAATTCTATTAAAATTAAACTAGTTCGAATCGACTGCGTTTCGAATTTAGAAGATGTCTAGAGTCGATTCATTAATTAGTAGCTCATTTAAAGTCAATTATCTTGGAACTATTTAGTTAATTAGTTTGTTTTGTGAGTTCTAACTCATGAAGTAGTTCGATTTGGGTTGAACTTATGACAAGATCTATCGGCTAGTTTTTGTTTCTTTTGGTTTTCATTTTTTTTTCTCTTTTGCTTTTTAGTCTCGATGGTCACTATCTAGCTTTGTCTTAAAAAAAAAAGAAAGACAAGATTTAATTATCCACAACATGTATTAATTTATCAAACAAACTTATTATGGCTCCTTTTGGATTGCTTAGAAATAAGAGGAATAGATTATTTCTAGACGGAAAATATTGGAAAGTGTGTAACTTTGTGAAGAATTTGAATTGTTTATAATAAATTTACGTATAGTACGAAACTATTTCTCCTATTCACATACGATCCAAACGGGGCCTGTGATAAATTATTACGAGTCACAAACATTTTGCACAAATTTGAAGTTACTACATTCATTATGGTATTATACCATCATATTATCAATTCCTTCAATTTGGAATTTAATCTGCAGCATAAAATTTGGGAAACCATCTTAATTACTTTGTTTATTCTATAATGTATTCTAATTTCTAATTATACCATCATATTCTATAATGCATTCTAATTATACCATCATATTAAAATTATTACTATTTTTTTTGGAGTTTTTGAATATGCTCAATCTAAAAAGTTATGAACCCTCCAATTTAAAAAATTCGAAACGGGGCCTATGATAAATTATTACGAGTCACAAACATTTTGCACAAATTTGAAGTTACTACATTCATTATGGTATTATATACCATCATATTATCAATTCCTTCAATTTGGAATATAATCTGCACCATAAAATTTGGGAAACCATCTTAATTACTTTGTTTATTCTATAATGCATTCTATTTAATTATACCATCATATTCTAATTTCTAATTATACCATCATATTCTAATTACTTTGTTTATTCTATAATGCATTCTAATCATACCATCATATTATCAATTCCTTCAATTTGGAATTTAATCTGTAGCATAAAATTTGGGAAACCATCTTAATTACTTTGTTTATTCTATAATGCATTCTAATTTCTACCTCTCTCCTCAGCTCCCTCCCCCGACGTTAATTTTGATTATCTTGGTCGGCTATTAAAGTAAATATGTTTCTTTTTAATAATTATATATCTAAAAAATCGAATGGTAATGCTATAGCTATTATAAATACCCCATAATTATTATTATTATTATTATTATTATTATTATTATTATTATTGTTGTTGTTGTTCAGCCCAAAATAGTTGTACCTCCAGTAATATATCCATCCTATTTCAGACTTAAAATATGTAATGTACATATTTTCTTTAATAATTGGCATCTTCAACAATGAAGGTTGCAAGTTTGAGTCACATCCCCACACATAGGATATGACAATCCCGCCGCGAATACACAATTTATGTATACCCGCAAGGCGTTTTCCTGTCAGTTACAAGGTTTAAGTTCCAACTTACCATGATTTACCATGCTAGGTTTCTAAGACTCATTGAGTCATCATGGCAAGATGTTTTTGGCTTAATCTTCGCTTGACTTGATCGAGCCCGTCTCTGCAACCTGGAACCCACAACCATTGTGGAAACATGCAAAAGCACGGAATGAGAATTTAATTCTCAGTGCGGGTTTTAGTTCCAGTACGTGGATTTAAGCTAAAATCCAAGTTCTAGAAATATTACCCGTAAATAATATAAATCATGCATGTTTCAATTTTATAAAAACTTATAACTTTTCATTTGAAAAGTTATCACAAATAAACATGATTTCTTGCATATGATTTTAATCAAAACTGGACAGGATAACAAAATCTCACAAGGCATAAGTCTTGCACATATCGGAACTGAACACGTGGCACGAATCCCATCGCAGACAACACATGCCTGTATATGATAGGAAACTGAGCGTGTCAGGGGTCCGAGCATATCATCAGTCGGGACATGTCACATTTCATTCACATAATTTGCGCAGTCATAATCACTCAGGTCCCTTTCCCATCCGGATGGGCACATAAGGAAACCTTTCCCTTACCTGGCCGGCATGAGGGACTTATCCCTTGACCAGGTGGCATGAGGGAATTCCATATCCGCATAGCGCTATCGAACTGGCCGAAGCCGGGGGCCAACCGACTCCGGAGAGTGATACAAAATCATACAGAATCTTTCCTTTACCTGGCCGGCATGAGAGATTACATCTCTTGACCAGGTGGCATGAGGGATCTTTCCCTTACCTGGCCGGCATGAGAGATGTAACTCTTGACCAGGAGCATACATATCATGTCAGACATGTCATGGCATATCACGGTAAATCATTTCAGTCAGATCATTCTTGAGTCGGATTTATCAATCACAATGGCATATCCAAATATCTGACTGTATTTCTTTCAAATTTCTCAAAGCGGAGAACATGCATCTCAAAATGCAGTTTTATCAATATTTGGGCACTATCTTTTAAAAATGCTTGAATACGGTCATGCAAGCAAACGGATTTACAATATGCATATGAATAAAACACATTTTATTAATTACTTAAACTTTAACAAAAATCCAACGTAATTCCGCACCTGAATCGCAAGTTTAAGCGTAGCTCCTCGATATCCTACGATGGTTCAAGTGCTTGACCATCACCTACTCGATTTCTCCTGCTTGATGATCTTTTAGGCTTGACAGTCTCGTGTCAACTGATTCTTGTTCGGTTCCTAATAAAACGAGTGACTTTCTTACTAATCGTTAAATATTTAAAGTAACCTAAATAACTTATTTCTAGACGGTTCTGGGATTACCATATTGACTGTCTAGGTTAACCAGACTGGTTGAGATGTGGATGGTTGAGTTCATATTTTTTTATTAAGGGAATTATTTTAAAATATATTAAGTATTTTATTTTGTTATTCAACAATTGATTTTGAGTTTTCAGTTATTAAATAATTTTACTGAATCTGGTTTGAAATCACAAAAATCCTGAGAATATCTTTTAAGATTTATTTAAGAATACCATATTTATAGTTCTAATATCAAAGCATCTCAAATTAGATTTGGTTCACCATTCATCCTAAGACCTAAGTATTCTTATTATTATTACATTTGGTTGTCTATTAATATTATACAACCTTAACATTATGTACGTACATATATATCTTTTCATCCTCAAGTCCAAGTAATTTCTACCATTATTAAATTTGACTGTCATGTTATTTTATATATACGTTATAAGTGAGCTAAAGGTTTTCCCCTAGTGTTCAGCTATGGAAACAAATGACGAGAGTATGAACAATGATTCCTTAGTACCATATACATATATTTGTGATCCAGTTGTTTATTTAAGCTGACCAAACATTATACTAATGTATAATCATATTATTAGTCCTTCGTTTCCCTTCTATTAGGTGTCACTCATCAAACCTGGAAACCAGCTCACAACTGAACTAAGGAATACCTAATAAGTAATAACTAGATTAGATTTTATTTTATCACTTCTATTACACTTTGACACTTACAAAGTTACTGATAATGCAAACAAACCCCTGGAATTTATACAACAGCCCTTGGTTGTAAAAATAATTTCGCATAACGGTCCCTGTAACTTAAATTCTCTGTACCAGAATCCAATAGAGACCATACTAGACCTGTACAGCTTCCGTACCAAGGTCATGACAGAGTTTAACACACCCCATAACTCTCGTACTCGGTATAATGTCGGTACAAGGCCGGTCGTCATCATGAAAGCAAACAGGTTTAAAGAAGGGAGGAGAAATCGGGGCCATTTCAAGAGTTATACCTCAAGTGACAGACCAACGGCATCAAGGCTAGCCTCAGCTATTTTACTTCTTTCCTCTCGTTCTAATCGTTTCTTCTTGTTCACCAAATTCACTCAAAATTCGAAATAAAGAAAAAGTGGAAAATTTGAGGGACTGCATCAGACGAGAAAGGGGAGGAAAAAGGTAGTCTATTTATAGATAAGAGAAGGGGTTACGTGGGTCTAACCCAAGATGCCACGAAGTCAAGACAACGGAGAAGATAAGCTCACCCAGGTGGGGCCCTTTGTTATGTCGGTTTGGCATGGATAAGAACAAAGAAGTAGAGAGAGAGAGCGCTTGATTTTTGATCCGACGGAGAGGAAGCTACCATCTACGCGAACCAATCAGAAGAGAAGGAAAGGATGAGAACGGAAGGGGGAAGATGAGCTTCGGATACAAATGAGGAGAGAGAGAATTAATTGATTTCGGTATTTAAGCTAGAATCTGGTTCTTTCAACCCAACGGCCCAAGTAAACAAGGAATTTATTTCATGACCCAAGCCCCAAGGGTCCAGATTAACCAAAATTTGAGTTAATAAGTTTTGAGGTTATAAATTTCATATTGTTATTTGTTTAGGCTTCAGAAATTTAGTGCTCATCATCTAATATTTTTGTTAGTCAACTTACATTTTATTGAATATCCTTTACATGTCTGGATTAAGTTCATAAGTAGTTCTGTTTGTTTTTATCAAGAATGCTGCAACTCATATAGATTAGTATCTATAATTGTTTTTATTAGAATTTTAATTATTCTAATTAGGAATTTGATATACACCAAGCTTTGATTTTGCTAGAATCATGTAGACTAATTATAAAGACTACATAAGGTAGAAATTTTCGATTTCGATTCGATTTCTTCGTTGCATTGGATTTATTTCTTGAGGTTATTATTTAGCAATTTGGGTTATTCCTGAGTATTATTTTTATAGTTTTATTTATTTCAATATTATTAATGAAATTATTCTAATTAACTAGACTGAAACGTAGTCTGGTATTTTTCTCATATGTTACATTCTACCCCCCTTAAAAAAAAATTTCGTCCTCGAAATTTCAAAGGAGGAGTTAAGATTAGTATGCTCAAAATTAGTTTCACTGTGTTTTAACTTGATTTAATATTATTCTATCATGCTTTTCTTTTTACGTTAATTCTTTGTTAGCAATTTACTTTGCATCTTTGTTGCTTGTACAAAGATACTAGGGTATGACTTTAACTTCCTTGGTAGTCAGTCAAAGAAGATAAAATAATACTCTAAATATCATAAGATCAATCTCAATATTGGTGACTAGTCAATATTGATTTCAGTCCTTGTACACAGATATACTGTTATTATCACTATGTTTTTGAATTCATAATGGTTATTTTCTTACTTTCACATTAACAACTAAACATTTTAGTTTGTCTTTTTATAATAGAAGTCAGATTTGGATTTAGAATATTGGTGATTTTTATGGACAAGAATTTTGAGATTTGGAAGCAGTCGGCTTACTCATCAGATTTATCTATCTGACTGTTCTAATGTACACATGATAAGCTGTAAAAAGGTAGATAAATCAACCTAATGTTGACAATTTCTAATTCGGGTGCAAGGATTTCTTCTAAACGAGGAGTTCCTTCACCTTTGTGACTTAAAGTGAGACATGCAATCAGCTCTAATTAATTTTTACTTCCAATATTGGAGTTTTCTCCAAAATGAAAGTCAATTATTCGTGTAAGAACCAATATAATTTTATAAGTCAAAATCGTCTTTAAGAATTCATAGTTTCACTAACGTGACTGATCTTATTCTAACTTAGAATATCCGTTGATCATGTTATCACGGAGTATTCAAGTCATGAGCTTTCTATTAGCTCAAATCACACTAGGAAATATATATATATATATTTTTTTTTTGTTTCGAGTCAAGTCACTTTATTCAAATAATCTCATTTAACAAGGATCGTATGCTATCCAACAGGGATATGACATAAGTACTTGTCTTAGGTTTAAACCTAAGATTAATATAACTGGAATATATGTTGAATATACTTGACTCATTTGTCTTTATTTCCATAAAATTCTGTGCAGACTATGAGGCCTGCTTTCCTGTCTTATTTTTCAACAGTCGTCATCTTCAATGCCAATCTTCCTTGTACAATCTAGTCGTTTTTCTAGGTCACGTTATTTAGACTTCGGTTGTCTAAATACTAACGTTCCTCGTAAAGAAAAGAGTTTGGAAATTACATTAAAACTTAAGTATTAATAAGATAATACTCTGATATCTAGGTTATAACAATATATGTTGGTTTACTCGACAAAATTTATTTTAATCAATTATCTTATATAAATTAATTACGGAATTATCTAGAGAAAATCGTTTTACTAACAAAACAACAGATATACATGTTTTAATTTTCAAAAATTTGCAAGTATATGTAAAATCTAGAAATTTATACCTTAACATTTATAACGTCTACCTATTTTATTTAAGATTAATTTATCTATGTAAGGAAGGTCTGGTAAATTTGAACATAATTATAATTTCACCTTAAACTCAAACAAATTTGTTATAAAATAATTAGGCTATAATTATTTGTTTGTAGAAATCATATTACCGTGTTTGTTCAATATAAGACACAAGCGATGCTATCTAATTAAATACTACTAAATTAGTTCACTATACGATATTTGAATATAGGGGGTATATTAATCATTTTGAGAATAAACTAGCTATTTATAAAATATACTAACCTTTAATATAAGTAGAACTATGTTGCTTGTATGAGAAGTTTTCTAGCAGTATAATTGTCCTATTGATAAACTAAATATTTATAACTTATTTATGCCTGACTATTTATTCCAACTTGTAAATTATAGGTCTACTAATTTTATACCATGTCATTTAACTAACGATAAGTAACTCCTTGTTTCCTCGCCAGTATTATCGTATCACGTATAACTTTTTAAATTACATATCTTAAAATAAAAATTCATATTATTGCTTATCCATGTAGAATACCCACACTCGCGTATTACTGTTCTGGTTATGTCTTAATACCATGCTCTGATACCACCTTCAGACTGTCACATCCCCACACATAGGATATGACAATCCCGCCGCGAATACACAATTTATGTATACCCGCAAGGCGTTTTCCTGTCAGTTACAAGGTTTAAGTTCCAACTTACCATGATTTACCATGCTAGGTTTCTAAGACTCATTGAGTCATCATGGCAAGATGTTTTTGGCTTAATCTTCGCTTGACTTGATCGAGCCCGTCTCTGCAACCTGGAACCCACAACCATTGTGGAAACATGCAAAAGCACGGAATGAGAATTTAATTCTCAGTGCGGGTTTTAGTTCCAGTACGTGGATTTAAGCTAAAATCCAAGTTCTAGAAATATTACCCGTAAATAATATAAATCATGCATGTTTCAATTTTATAAAAACTTATAACTTTTCATTTGAAAAGTTATCACAAATAAACATGATTTCTTGCATATGATTTTAATCAAAACTGGACAGGATAACAAAATCTCACAAGGCATAAGTCTTGCACATATCGGAACTGAACACGTGGCACGAATCCCATCGCAGACAACACATGCCTGTATATGATAGGAAACTGAGCGTGTCAGGGGTCCGAGCATATCATCAGTCGGGACATGTCACATTTCATTCACATAATTTGCGCAGTCATAATCACTCAGGTCCCTTTCCCATCCGGATGGGCACATAAGGAAACCTTTCCCTTACCTGGCCGGCATGAGGGACTTATCCCTTGACCAGGTGGCATGAGGGAATTCCATATCCGCATAGCGCTATCGAACTGGCCGAAGCCGGGGGCCAACCGACTCCGGAGAGTGATACAAAATCATACAGAATCTTTCCTTTACCTGGCCGGCATGAGAGATTACATCTCTTGACCAGGTGGCATGAGGGATCTTTCCCTTACCTGGCCGGCATGAGAGATGTAACTCTTGACCAGGAGCATACATATCATGTCAGACATGTCATGGCATATCACGGTAAATCATTTCAGTCAGATCATTCTTGAGTCGGATTTATCAATCACAATGGCATATCCAAATATCTGACTGTATTTCTTTCAAATTTCTCAAAGCGGAGAACATGCATCTCAAAATGCAGTTTTATCAATATTTGGGCACTATCTTTTAAAAATGCTTGAATACGGTCATGCAAGCAAACGGATTTACAATATGCATATGAATAAAACACATTTTATTAATTACTTAAACTTTAACAAAAATCCAACGTAATTCCGCACCTGAATCGCAAGTTTAAGCGTAGCTCCTCGATATCCTACGATGGTTCAAGTGCTTGACCATCACCTACTCGATTTCTCCTGCTTGATGATCTTTTAGGCTTGACAGTCTCGTGTCAACTGATTCTTGTTCGGTTCCTAATAAAACGAGTGACTTTCTTACTAATCGTTAAATATTTAAAGTAACCTAAATAACTTATTTCTAGACGGTTCTGGGATTACCATATTGACTGTCTAGGTTAACCAGACTGGTTGAGATGTGGATGGTTGAGTTCATATTTTTTTATTAAGGGAATTATTTTAAAATATATTAAGTATTTTATTTTGTTATTCAACAATTGATTTTGAGTTTTCAGTTATTAAATAATTTTACTGAATCTGGTTTGAAATCACAAAAATCCTGAGAATATCTTTTAAGATTTATTTAAGAATACCATATTTATAGTTCTAATATCAAAGCATCTCAAATTAGATTTGGTTCACCATTCATCCTAAGACCTAAGTATTCTTATTATTATTACATTTGGTTGTCTATTAATATTATACAACCTTAACATTATGTACGTACATATATATCTTTTCATCCTCAAGTCCAAGTAATTTCTACCATTATTAAATTTGACTGTCATGTTATTTTATATATACGTTATAAGTGAGCTAAAGGTTTTCCCCTAGTGTTCAGCTATGGAAACAAATGACGAGAGTATGAACAATGATTCCTTAGTACCATATACATATATTTGTGATCCAGTTGTTTATTTAAGCTGACCAAACATTATACTAATGTATAATCATATTATTAGTCCTTCGTTTCCCTTCTATTAGGTGTCACTCATCAAACCTGGAAACCAGCTCACAACTGAACTAAGGAATACCTAATAAGTAATAACTAGATTAGATTTTATTTTATCACTTCTATTACACTTTGACACTTACAAAGTTACTGATAATGCAAACAAACCCCTGGAATTTATACAACAGCCCTTGGTTGTAAAAATAATTTCGCATAACGGTCCCTGTAACTTAAATTCTCTGTACCAGAATCCAATAGAGACCATACTAGACCTGTACAGCTTCCGTACCAAGGTCATGACAGAGTTTAACACACCCCATAACTCTCGTACTCGGTATAATGTCGGTACAAGGCCGGTCGTCATCATGAAAGCAAACAGGTTTAAAGAAGGGAGGAGAAATCGGGGCCATTTCAAGAGTTATACCTCAAGTGACAGACCAACGGCATCAAGGCTAGCCTCAGCTATTTTACTTCTTTCCTCTCGTTCTAATCGTTTCTTCTTGTTCACCAAATTCACTCAAAATTCGAAATAAAGAAAAAGTGGAAAATTTGAGGGACTGCATCAGACGAGAAAGGGGAGGAAAAAGGTAGTCTATTTATAGATAAGAGAAGGGGTTACGTGGGTCTAACCCAAGATGCCACGAAGTCAAGACAACGGAGAAGATAAGCTCACCCAGGTGGGGCCCTTTGTTATGTCGGTTTGGCATGGATAAGAACAAAGAAGTAGAGAGAGAGAGCGCTTGATTTTTGATCCGACGGAGAGGAAGCTACCATCTACGCGAACCAATCAGAAGAGAAGGAAAGGATGAGAACGGAAGGGGGAAGATGAGCTTCGGATACAAATGAGGAGAGAGAGAATTAATTGATTTCGGTATTTAAGCTAGAATCTGGTTCTTTCAACCCAACGGCCCAAGTAAACAAGGAATTTATTTCATGACCCAAGCCCCAAGGGTCCAGATTAACCAAAATTTGAGTTAATAAGTTTTGAGGTTATAAATTTCATATTGTTATTTGTTTAGGCTTCAGAAATTTAGTGCTCATCATCTAATATTTTTGTTAGTCAACTTACATTTTATTGAATATCCTTTACATGTCTGGATTAAGTTCATAAGTAGTTCTGTTTGTTTTTATCAAGAATGCTGCAACTCATATAGATTAGTATCTATAATTGTTTTTATTAGAATTTTAATTATTCTAATTAGGAATTTGATATACACCAAGCTTTGATTTTGCTAGAATCATGTAGACTAATTATAAAGACTACATAAGGTAGAAATTTTCGATTTCGATTCGATTTCTTCGTTGCATTGGATTTATTTCTTGAGGTTATTATTTAGCAATTTGGGTTATTCCTGAGTATTATTTTTATAGTTTTATTTATTTCAATATTATTAATGAAATTATTCTAATTAACTAGACTGAAACGTAGTCTGGTATTTTTCTCATATGTTACAGTTCTTCTGTTGCACTTTTATAGTAGTCGAGCATGCGGTTGACAAACAAGTCATTTATAACTTTTTTTTTTTGAGAAACTAGATAGAGACTATCTAGTGAGAGTAAAAGAAAAACAAGAGACTAAACAGAACCAAGAAGCTCTGCTTTGAACAAACTTATCTCTAGCTATAACTCAAGAACATCGTTGCTTCGTGCACTATCCATTCGTGAACCTTCCCTGGTTCACGATTTTCTCCTCTAAAAACCCTGTTGTTTCTTTCTAACCACACCGCCCGCAATGTAGTTGCCAAGAGAGTCTTTTGATAAGGTGTCAATCTGGTGGAAACAAGCGCCTGTAGAAGAACTTGTAAGTCTCTGGGAGTAGAAGTACCAGCAGGCAAATTTACTATTCCCCAAGGATGGAAATCATAAGAGAACAAGGATGATGTCTCCATTACTCCATATCGCAATAGGTAAGAACTAAGAAATATATTTGGGAAGCTATTTCTTGATATTAATTTTGACACTTTTAAAATCATCACAAATTAAGTTTAAATATCATAGGCATAGTTTTATATATGAAAATTACCACGTGCATGAAATGATATAGTGTTTGTTGAGTTTACTGAGATTCGGATAATTGGATACTATATTTTCACAATATTGGCTCCGTTTGGATGGGTGCAAGAATAAGAAAATAGTTTCTTTCCACTTCCAAATTTATTATAAACAATTCAAACTATTCACAAAGTTACACACTTCCCAATACTTTTTTCCTTATTCTTCTTATTCTCACACCATCCAAACGGAACAAATAAGGAAACTAGACGGTGGATGTTAATTCATCAAGTCATCTCATTTGGAAATGCATCTCATATAAAATGGATTGTAGAAAGATGGTGCTCAGACTTTTTCTTTTCTTTATTAGCATCTTTATTTTAGTTGAAAATGTTTCGTTTAAACTATTCCACGTCTTTTTTTTTATTATTCTTTGGAAAGAGTTAGTGTCAAACATATAAGACACATACATTTGTCCAATACGATAAAATTTTAATTTGTAAGATGAGATTGTCCGATTCAAACCGCTCAAATTATCATACGATATAAAATTTCTATGAAGATCAAATTTTATATTTTTTCAAAATTTTTTACTATTTTTTTGGAATTTTTGAATATGCTCAATCTAAAAAGTTATGAACCCTTCAATTTTTAAAATTCGAAAAATAGTTAAAAACTTTGAAAAAAAATATAAAATTTATTTTTTAAGAATATCCTAATATAGAGATCATATTTAGCGGTTTGGATCGGCCGTTTAAAATTTTAATGGTTGACGTTTGGATCGTGTTTGACATCCCAAAATTTATTCTTTTGCGTTTTTAGCTTCTGGTTGCATGATACTTTTCCCCGCCTTTTTTCTTTATGAAGCACTGCATATACCTTATGAGTAGATAGCTTACGTATTCCTTAAAAACAATAAAATAACTGATATAAGTAATCGTTTAGTATTTTAATTCAACTGACGCCGTCTTGACTAAATTAAAGGCTATTTCATTCTTAAAAAAAAAAAAAGGAAGAAATGGAAGTATCCAATTTGATAGAACTGCGGAAGATAAAAAAATGTGATAAAAAACAAAAAGTATCGACAAAAAAAAAAGAAAACGAAAATCATTGGCAATACACTGGTTAGGCGTCTGGGCCCACAGGATGCTGACGTGGAGCGGGCAAGGTTGACTTTTTCTAAATTGTAAATTTGTGATAAATTGATATTTCCGAATGAGACAAGGACAAACCGGCTTTGATTCTGCTACACTTGCACTGAAAATTTCATTGTCAAATGTGTGCGAGCGGACCATGTTGGTACAATAGTATAGCACGAAAAAACTATACCTTGACCTTAGTTAGATTAGAGGTCAAACTTTGGATTGGGCTGACCTTTTCACTACAACAAAAAAGATTATTAGTACCGGCTCATTAGTACCGGTTTCTAAAAAAACCGGTACTAATAATAAATCATGGCATTTTCGTAATTGTCAGATATATTATTTAGTACCGGTTTTTTTAAAAAACCGGTACTAAAAATCGTCTGAAAAATAAAAAAATATTTTTAATTAGTACCGGTTTTTTATAAAAAATCGGTACTAATTAATTGATTTTTAGTACCGGTTTTTTATAAAAAACCGGTACTAAAGGTTTGAATTTATTAAAAAAAACAGTTTAATATTAGTACCGGTTTTTTTATAAAAAACCGATACTAAAAATCAATTAATTAGTACCGGTTTTTTATAAAAAACCGGTACTAAAGGTTTGAATTTATTAAAAAAAACCAGTTTAATATTAGTACCGGTTTTTTATAAAAAACCGGTACTAAAAATCAATATATTAGTACCGGTTCTTATAAAAAACCTGTACTAAATGAAAAACGGTTTTTTTTCCAGCGATTTTTAGTTAAAAAATACACAGATATTTTACTCGATCCTTCCTCTCTCCATCTATCGCTCACTCTCGCTCGATCGCTGTCACTCTCGCCGAAACCCTCCTCTCTCACTCTCGCTCGATCGAAACCGCTGCCTCGTTCCTCTTCTCTCACTCTCGCTCGATCGAATTTAAGAGAGGCCTCCTCGTCGCTGCCTCGTTCTGCCGCTGCCTCGTTCTGCCGCTGCCTCCTCCTCGTCGCTGCCTCCTCTTCCAGGTATCTGCATCTCTTAAATTTTTAATTTCATCTCAGTAGCTGACCCGTTTGACCCATATGCCGAAAGATCAGTCATGATATGATAATGACAAAATGGCTATGAACAGTCTGATATTCAATTCTAAGTCTTGTATTCCGGTTGATCTTATAAATACAAATTGGAGAAATTTCAATGGCTCCAAAATCCAAATTAATCGAATTACAGCAATTCTGTGGGAATTTTACATTAGCTATTTTTAAAATTATTACAGATGTGAAAATATTGGCATGGTATTACGTTAAATTTTGCATTAACTTATCTCCTTGAAAATATTAGCATGGTATTACTCATTAGCAATTTTTGAAATTAATTGTTGTCCAGTGGCTGTGAAGTATGTACCAGTGATTGTATGGTAAATATGTTTGAATATGCTGAATTTGAGGTGGTGCTTGATTTCCTATATTAATTTTTCTTATAATTCAATTTACAGGGCAGAAATAGCATTATCAGCAAAATTATTGAGGAAGTCCTTTTGAACAGTAAAATAGTTGAGACTTCTCTTGCTACGGTTGGATAATCTCTCATATGTTTGATATAAGACGTTTTGGAAGCAATTTTAATAAGTTTGTAGTAGAAAAGAAAATAGTGAAGCAACTAGCAAGATGTTGAAAAATTTGTAGTAGACAAGGAAATAGACTTGTCTCCTTTTTAGTTTGTGTATCAGTAAGGCTTCCTGAATAGATTTCATAGAAATAAAACAGTGATGATGTATATATAATATTATATATTGAAGTAGCTGCTGGAACTGTCAGTGTCAGAAGTAATACTCTAAGAAATTTTATTTTTGGATTTAAAAAAAACCAGTACTAATTTAATTAAAAAAAACCGAAAATTTTTTATTCAATTTAGTATCGTTTTTTTATAAAAAACCGGTACTAATTTAATTAAAAAAAACCGAAATTTTTTTATTCAATTTAGTACCGGTTTTTTATAAAAAACCGGTACTAAATTAATTTTAAAAAAACCAAAATTTTTTTTATTCAATTTAGTACCGGTTTTTTAAAAAAACCGGTACTAAAATTTATTTTTTAAAAAAAATTAATTTAGTACCGGTTTTTTATAAAAAACCGGTACTAAAAATCATACATTTAGTACCGGTTTTTTATAAAAAACCGGTACTAATAGTGTTTGCCTCCACTTTCCACCTCCTTCTAGTACCGGCTTATTAGTACCGGTTTTTTATTGTTTTTAGTACCTCTATTATTAGTACCGGTACAAAACCGGTACTAATAACACATATAAAACCGGTACTAATAATTTTAAATGGCGTAGTGTTTTCTACTTTTCTTCATTCAAATAAAACACACTATGAAATTTTGAGTCGTTGTTAACGACTCTCTTTTCTAAATTCGCTTATGTAGCAAACGAACTGTTTTCATTACTAAAAAAATTAAAAATAGAAATAAAGAAGAATAAATGAGTTTATTGGAAAACGAAGGCAATAAATTCTACCGATTATATCAATATAAAATTGATCAAATTTCGTCAATTGAACCCCCTACTTTTAATAAATTTTCTTAATTTTCATTTGGCGAGAGCCATCTCTTAACCAAAGGACCTAATTTGAATTAACAAAAGGGCAATTGGTTTACATCCGGAATTGCTTAGGACCATCCAGAGATTATATCATCCCCATCATTCCCGATTTTCAGAAAGAGAAAACGCGTGGCTCTCCTTCCGCGTACGCTGTGTCTCCCCTCTCCCGCGTGAACTAATCCCTTTCCCCTCTCGCGTACACTGTCCCCCATCCTCCCTCTCACGTACGCTGCCCCCCCTCCCCCCTCATCCCTCTCACGGACGCTGTCCCCCCACACTCCCTCTTCCCCTCCTACACACTTCATAACTGTTGAAGTCAATATAATTAAATGTTGAAGGTAATATCCTAACTGTTGAAGTTAACTCTCTGGCCAAGAATTTCATAATTCGGAAATCAAACTACACGCCACAAACATCTTCTATGTACTGTTGAAGTTAATATGTTATATATGTAACTGCTGAAGTTAATATATATAATTGTTGAAGTTATATAATTGTTAAAATTATATATGTAGTTATTGAAGTTATATATGTAACTGTTGAAGTTACTATATATAACTGTTGAAGTTAATATATATAACTGTTGAAGTTATATATGTAGTTATTGAAGTTATATATGTAACTGTTGTATAATATGTTATATATGTAACTGTTGAATTTAATATATATAACTGTTGAAGTTAATATATATAATTGTTGAATTAGACATATTTAAATGTTGAAGGTAATATTTGAAGTGAGCATATTTAAATTGTTGAAGTTGACATATATATTAACTTCAACAATTATATATATTAACTTCAACATTTAAATATGTTAATCTCAACAGTTAGAATGAGTGGGGGGAGGGTGGGGGTTGGGGAGCGTACGCAGGAGGGTGGGAGGGGGGAGGGGGGCGAGCGTACACGCGCGGGAGAGGAGAGCGAAAAAGAATGAGTATTGAATTTCCGTATTTACAAAACGTGTAAATAATTGTTTTCTAAAATAGAAAACGCGTGGGAATAATAGGGATGACAAATATCGGGATTATCCTTATCACCCTCGGTTTACATCCGCCAAGTACCTATGATGATGATGCCCGTGTGACCGTGTCAAACAATAGTGCCTCTCAAAATGATTGGACATCATCTTTCCATTTTCTAATTAATTAGGACTCCATCAAATTTTATGCATCTTATCCACTATTAACATTGTTTACTCGTTGGCACAAGCGTGCAATCTTACCTAACTACACCCTACAAGGCTAACAACCAAACCCAAGCCAATTCAAGTAAAATTTGGTCTATGAAATCATTCTCGAATGTTAATTTACTGGATAAAGTCTGCTTATTAAATATAAGATACAAAATTAACATTTTACAGTTAACTTTCAAACTTTCACTTTTGATAAAGTTAAAAGTTATCAAATTTATTATGTAAATACATCACTTGCGATATAGATTGGTCTGGATGGTTTAGATTTCCCATTTAGTGTTAATCTGACAAGTTCGGAATTAAGCTTATATATATAATAAATGTTTTATGCGTTATGAATTCATGATGCATAGAGGTTTTTGTGCTTCATAACCGTTTTGATCGATGATTTTGCAAATTGACAAATTTAATTTAACCAATTCAATCTATATATTGCGATCTCATATCAAACCAAAATTTATATTTAATTTTTTTATTATTTTTTATGAATTTTTCAAAGCTTTCCATTTTTTGATATAAATTAGTAGTGACAATATTTTTAAAAAAATAGAATGTATAAAAAATTTCAGAAAAAAATAGAAAAAAATAAAAAATGTAAAATTTTGTTTGATGTGAGATTTTAATATGAATGTTAGATTGCTTAAATTACATTTTTTAATTTGCAAAAACACCGAACAAAAACAGTTATGATGCCCAAAAGTTTCCATGCATCAGGATGCATAATAAATATCACACACACACGCATCCTTGAATTAGTTTGGGTATAAACTTATTTATTCGTTATAATATCTTGTTACACACACACACACTCCCGTGAATTAGTTTGGATATAAACTTATTTATTTGTTATAATATCTTCTTTAGATAAGTTAGCATTCAAATGTCTAATGTGGATAAAATATACAAAAATATGTCACATTGACAAAAAATTATTTACAGTTACAACAGTTAACATTAACCTCGTCAAAATATAATAATAAGAATTATAATGCAAGTATAGTTTTTATGAGGAATGCTAAAGTACTACGCTTAGGACGGATGTGGTATGTCTCACATGATCGTATTCATGTATCAAATTTCAAACCACCGATTCAAACCGTTAGATTGAATCTTCATATTGAAAATTTATATAAAACCAAAATTTATATATATTTTTTATTTTTTACTATTTATTTTGTATATTTTAAAAATCATTGTTATTGGACATTCCATATAAGTTTTAGGAACGATTTTTTTTAAAAATACGAAATAAATAATAAAAAATTTTAAAAATATAAAGTTTGGTAATATAAATTTTCAATATGAAGATTCAATCTAACGGTTTGGATCAGTGATTTGAAATTTAATACGTGAATACTATCATGTTGGACGGACCACTCCGTCCTACGCGTAGGGCTTTAGCATTTCAATTCAGATATAACATACATTGAATTTCAATTTGAATGTCATTTGATTGTCGATAAATAAAATCGATAAAATTGAAATGGAAATTTTTAAATTGCTTAATTAATAACTAATTGGTTTTGGAATGAGTATTTCAATCTTTTGCAGCTTTTTTTTTCATTTTTTTCTTTACGGTCAGATCAGTACGGGTCCGATTTGTTTTGTAAGAAGGAAATTTTTTTTTTAATGAGAGATTGTGATATGTTTTGTTTAGCTGAGCATGGTATAGCAGGTATAGTACGTGATTATTTATCAGGCTATGTAATCAAATAAAGTAATATAATTTTCTCCCAAATTTTATCGCTTCACCTTTTTTTTTAACCTCTGTTTTAATTTCATATAATATACCCCCTCATGTACGCTTATGTTACTATCAAATTCATAACATTATTGCATTTTTTTTCCGTCACATGTCACAATCAATCGTTTTTTTTTTCTTTTTTCTGTCTAACCGAACTATAATAAAGTAAAACATGAGTCTGAAATACAAAATGCGTGGAATTTATTAATACGTATCCATTCGATTTATAAATTTGTGAAATTTAGACGGACTCATTTTTATAACTAAATAAAATACAAAGATGCTAGTTTTATCTTCTTAGGCTCCGTTTGGATGCGTTGAGAATAAGGTAGGAAGAAGGAAGAAGGGAAGAAATTTATTGGGAATGAGTAAATTTATTGGGAAGTGTGTAACTTTTGTGAAGAGTTTGGATGGTTAGAAATAAATTTATTGGTAAAAAGTGGTTATTCCTTATTCCTTATTTCGGGAAGAAGCCATCCAAACGGAGCCTTAAGTAATCTAGGCCAGAGAAAAAAAAAGGAAAAACGAAGTCTTCCAGCCAAACCCACTACAGAGTTCTAATGACGACAGCATTTTTAGGTTTCAGAGAGATCCACAGGCTTATATACATGCCTAACATTTTGTCAATTGATAATTACAATTTACAAGCAAAAAAAAAAAAAAATGAAACAACCCCTGCCGAATACAGCATTTCAAAATTCATTTTTTTTTCCCTAGTCAAATCATTTGTGTAATATTAATTGGTCAGTCTGCGTTCAGAGACGGTTTCATCCGGATAATATTTATTCTTAGGTCATGTATTGTTTTACAATAAAAGAAAAACCTGTGACTTGCATCATGCATTAAAAAAAGGGACGCAGAAACAAAAAAAGAAAATGCATTTATTTATTTTTTGCTTCAGCCCCTACCCAACTATTTTGACATGTTAGGCTGATTGATTGGTGGTCAGAGTTTTAAAGTGTTATATAATTTGATATTTTTTTATAATTTTTCAGGTATCAATGGGGTTAAATTATTAATTTGATCTTATCGGCCCCTATCCATGTTGGGACATATTTATAGCGCTTATGTTTGAATTTGGATCATTCGAACAATATAGTCTTAATTTATTTATTTTTTATTTTGTTTTCATAATGTTATATTTACAAGTAAGAGCAAAATGCTGTACCCTCCTCTCTGGTAACCTTCCTGACGATCACCTTACTCCTATTTTTTAACATATTTATAATTCGACCCTGAATTAAGTATTTTTTTATTAAAACAATTTAAGAACATGTTTAAATAGCCGACCCATTTTATCTCACAAAAGACAGGGTGTATTTGGATGTCATAATATATAGAGAATAGTCCAAAGTATAGTTACAGCGTTACACAAAGTTTTGATAGCTATACGCACATAAAAACCATCCAACATGTGCTATTAAAAAAAAAAGCTATAATTTGACACATCTAAAGGCACTGGGAAATCGAGAAGAATAACTTGCCGAGTACAAATATTTCATCATTCCATCTAGCTAGTCTCACATAAAACATAGAAATTGTAAAAGATACATCATGTTGGAAATTTATGAAATATATAATAGAGTGCACCATAGACTGAGAGCTTATTTGATAAATAAAAAAATAGTGGTGAAAATAATAAAATAATAGATGAACGGTGATATAAAAGCACATGAAATAGTATTATTTTTGATAAATAAAAATAGTGCTGAAAAAAACAAAATAGTAGAAGAATGGTGATATAAAAACACATAAAATAGTTCTTTTTTTTTGTATATTGAAAAAAAATATGAAATGTTGGTTGGTACAATGTTAGTCGGAAATTAAGGACGACGAAAATGATAATGGATGACATATGAAATGGAATTATTATGTATATATAAAAAAATCTATCCACCTGCATGCCTTTTATTTACGTCTGGTATAAATAAAATTGCAAAAGGATGATTTTAATAAAGAAAAACTTCTTTTTGTTTATATTACACGCATTAAACGCTTGGTTCGTGAAAAAGGATATTGCGAGCCTGTATGATTAATTGAGTATGATACAAATCAGAGAGAGGAGGAATTCAATACCGGACATTCTACCTAACAGTGATCAAATAGCAGATCCAAATGTTGGGCCACAATTGGTTGGCTCAGGTTAGATTCTCTTGGGCCTCAATTTAGCCTAAATATTTATTGCTAATTCCTAAACTAAAAAAAAAAAGAAAAGTTTTCACAATTTGACAATGATTATTGACAGATATTTCTTTTTAAGTGTGATATTTAGATAGTCAGTAAAGAGATGATCCAGAATATTGATTTTACATTTTATATTGTTATACTAAATGATTCTTGTTTTGTCGATTACAAAATAATATTATTTGACATTTAATAATTTTCTTAGAATTTTATATAGGAAGAAGATGAAATTTAAAGACTTGGATGAAAAGTTATAAGCAAGATCAAGATCAAGTGTTTAGAAAGCTTTTAGACTAATTTAGACTAAGTTAGAAGGTATATTTAAGTCTTTAATTATCCTTAAAATGGTCTAGATAGCAAAAAAACTCAATATACTAGCAAAATCTATTTCTCAGTAACAGAGCGTCGCACAACTCCTTATGACATCACACAATGCTGTGGTTCAAAAACTAAAACAACTAAATTCTAACAAATTGTGAAACGACGTCACACAACGATCAATGGCGTTAGATAATGCTGAGTCACAATGTTGTACAACGTTCAGTAGCATTGTACAACGCTCAATTTAAAGACTTTGGAATATTCCTGTGTACTTAAGACAGAGTGTTAGGCAACGTCTTATACAGTTGCACAACACCTATAATACCATTGTGTAAGGGCATATAACATTGCAAAATGCCAAAAAAATTCCAATATCTTTTATAGCTGTTTTGGCCCTTGACTTGGCTTCAAGCAGCACTATTTACATGCAAAATTGCTCTGTCAGTGTTTGACAACGCCATTCAGCGTTGTGTAATGGCAGCGTTGTATAACGGTCTTTAGTGTTATATGACGCCCTATTGAATTTGTTAGAGTTTCTTCTCACCCATATACTAGATTGTTGTGTAAAGACATTTGACGTTACACAATGCTCTAACAATTTCAACGAAACTGTCGAAGCTTTCCTTTGGCTGTACACTCCATCGTTGTGCAACGATACATAACGTTGCACAACGCTCTGACATTGTCAACGGCTATATTAAACTAGCCGTTTGAATTTTCAACAGTAATTTTCAGCGTTGTACAACGTCCTTTGGCTTCAGGCAACGTTCTGCCCAATTTTTGCTGGTAAACTGCTCATTTCGAGTCCTATATATATCCACCCCTTGTTCTCTTTCTGAATAGAGCTCTGTCTTGTAAAATTAGACTAAAATTGAGCCTTTGAGCACATAGATATTCTCCCACTTAAGCTTTTCATAACTAGATCACTTTGAGAGATATAGTAGCCTCAAACACCACCGCCCTGACATTGTCGCT
This sequence comes from Rhynchospora pubera, assembly GCA_028095005.1. Lineage (NCBI taxonomy): Eukaryota > Viridiplantae > Streptophyta > Magnoliopsida > Poales > Cyperaceae > Rhynchospora > Rhynchospora pubera. The sequence continues at coordinate 124,531,453 of CM051461.1, forward strand.
AGGTGTAGGTTGGAATATGTGGAGAACTCTTCTCTATTGAGGCCGTTGTGCCATTTGAGTTAGGCCGATCCGTCTCGATTGTCCTTGTGATGAGGTGATTCGGTTTGAAGTTATAGTCCCGTTCTTGTTGGAATTGAACGGAGCGCACCCTTTCGTGGTAACGAAATTTCTGGAGACGTATGACTAAGGCTAGCATTTCCTAGCGGGTTGGAACTCCGTAATCATATCGAATGTTCAAATTTCTCTCTCTTTCTCCCTTTATTTTATTGCTATACTGAAATTGTGTGTGTGCTTGTTAATTGCTAGATGTTAATTAAATTGTGTTAGGATAGTTCATACCAAATCGGTTTAAAATCTTAATTGTTTTTGCTAAACTTTGATTAAGCCGTCCTTTAGGGATAACATATATAAATAGAAAATAAGCAACATTGCTTGCATTAATTTTCATGAGCATTTATCTAGTGTGTTTGGCATGCTCAAGAACTAGTTCTCACAAATTTAAACAAGGAAAGAACAAGAAATAAGTCTTTATTCTTAGTTCTTCCAAATTCATAAAATTAAAAAGAAGAACTAGAATAAAAGTTGTTTTAGTTCTCGTCTCTAGTTTATGACTTTGCCAAATACACCATTAACGTACAATGTATTTTCATGTAACAATCTATGTACAAATATATTTGCCGATCAAGAGGACCTGATGTCGCCTCAGACGCTCCTCTCTTGAAAGTATAAATGTAACAATATTTGCATCTGAAAACTTATTAATAAGCAACCACATGATTAAATTAATAATAAGTGCCCATATAGAGAGATTGGTTAAAGTATACTCCAGCATACGGATCAAACCCGTATGCTAGAGTCGTTTTTCAAAATCTAAAATTCAAACAGTCGATCCAAACCGTTCAAATTGTTTTCCATATAAAAATATCCTTCAAGACAAAAATTTATATTTTTTCGAATTTTTTTATTATATATTATGCTATTTTCAAATTGAAGGGTCAAAAATACTCCTTTACAACTCCTTTACAATATTCTTTTTAAATAGCATAATATATAGCAAAAAAATTCGAAAAAATATAAATTTTGGTTTCCTAAGAGATTTCAATATGGAGAACAATTTGAAAGGTTCGGATCGACTGTATGCATTTTAGATTTCGAGAAACGACTCCAGCATAGCTACTGCGGAAAGAGGAGACATAACCTCATACGAAGAACATAATTGCGGATAATATTCCCACGAAGCAAATCTCTTTCACTTCGCAGAATATAGCGCAGACTATGTGTATGCTGGAGTATATTTTAGCCAATCTCTCTCTCTCTCTCTATATATATATATAAAGAGGATTGCTAAAATGCTATGCATAGCACGGATGATCTTCGTGCTACGGATTCGTTCTTGCATTTCATGCTTCAAATAACCGATCCAAATCGTTCATTATGTTCTTCATATTAAAATCTCATTAGAAACCAAATTTTACATTTTTTTGAATTTTTTTACTATTTTTCTCAGATTTTTTAAAATATTTAATTTAATAAATTTTGGACCATTCAATAACAGTGATTTTAAAAAATCTGAAAAAAATAGTAAAAAAATTAAAAAAATGTAAAATTTGGTTTCTAATAAGATTTTAATATGAAGAAGATAATGAACGGTTTGGATAGGTTGTTTGAAGCATGAAATGCAAGAACGAATCCGTAGCACGAAGGCCATCCGTGCTATGCATAACATTTTAGCAATCCTCTATATATGTAAATACTATACATTTTTATATAGTACAGACCCGCCATTCAGGTTTTCTCATCATGCGGTTCAGGGAAATCAGATTAACCTCTAGAGGAAATGAATTATCTTCAACAGAAGCATTGCAAACCCTGTAATTAATCAAATACCGACCATTCACCCTTTTTGTTCGTCCATCAATGCACATGTGCCTGCTTAATTTCTTGGTTCCTATTTTATTTTTAGTGGTTTTTATTAATGTTAATGACTCGTTTGTGATCACTTAGCCCTGATCAAGATGTTGTTTACACGGAATTTCATTTTATTTGAATTGATTTTTTCAGAATTTTATTAGATCTAATTACATGAGAATCCTAATAAAATGACACCAAATTCATAGATAAAAATATTTTCAATGAAATGAAATCGTAAAAAAAAAAGAATTTTGATCAGAGCCTTAGACTTTGCTCTAGAACACTATGGAAAAGGTGAAGAAAAGAGAGTGAAGGAAATGGAAGAGTAAGGAAAGTTAAAAAAAGAAGATAACAAGTTGTATCTTGCTCCATATCTCAAAATGACATACATAGAGTTAATTAGTAACCTTATTTGTAATGTGCGAAAAAACTATATTAATTGCTCCATATCTTAAATTTCAGTTGAACTCCATTACTCCCCAATTTTGTGGTATCTCTCAGTCAAATGAGCTGCTGAGAATCTTTGGTTTTTTTCCGATTTCCATCAATGGAAGCAGGTTACTACGAACAAGCCCTCTTTCCTTTTCTCCGATTCCCCTTCTGGAGCAAAGCCTTAGTCATTCTAGGAGCGTTTCCAAGCTAAGACTTTGCTTTTGCGCAAAATGTGCTCGACGAATTGCTCCAATGAGTTCATTTTCATAACAGACAATATGTGTGTCTCTAAGAACTGTTCTGTGCAGTTGGCAATGCAATAACATATCATGAAGCATATGATTTGCCCTATGCGATGAAAATTATTATTCGGTACAAATTAAGACACATACATATATAGTATGGATATGAAAGGAAATCACAACAACAACCAGCTGCCCTTTATTAATCTTTGTTTATCAGGGATAGGGAAATGGCTGATCTATCCACTACAATCTATAAATGCATCAGGTTCACGGCGTACAGCGTGCAAGCATAAAGGAGTTTTCTTTCGAAGAGATATCCCAAATACCTCTGTCATGTCGACATCCTCTGGCTCGACGTTGCTCGGAAGCTTCCAGTCAAAGTGATAGAGGAGGGCCACTAGTGCCAACTCCAAATTAGCAAGCCCAAATGACATGCCTGGGCACATTCTTCGACCATAACCGAAAGGAAGAAATTGAAAGTCTGATCCTTTAAAATCCACACTGCTGTTAGTGAACCTCTCTGGTTTAAATTCCTCTGGGTCTTCCCAATAGTTTGGGTCTCTACCTGCAAGAGTGGACAAAACAAATGTTTAAACTTATGTTAGATATATGTTTTTACACTTAACTTATACACCGCACGGACTCCACACTAAATCATCTTTCATATTTTTGTCATGTAGATTTTACTTCTGTAACACCTATGATTAGAAATCAAACTAACCATCATCAGCTTCTTCACCATAAAAAAGCCCACTTAGCTATTAACCTTTTCTTATGACTTCAAAGATGAAAAAGAAAAAAGAAGGCCCTGATCAAAATCTCAATTTTTTAACATGGGATTTCATTTCATTTCATTTCGTTGGAAAATTCTTGATCATTATGAACGGATTTTGTATCATTTGGTTGGAATTTCTATGTAATTAGATCCAACGAAATCCTACGAAATCCTATGGAATCAATTGAATTGAATTGAATTGAATTGAAATCCCGTAAAAAAACCATTTTGATCAGGGCCGAAATCATCACCTATAGCCCACGCATTCACCAGGACAGTAGTTCCCTTGGGTATGTCGTAGTCAAGGATGCGGCAGGTCTCCCTGCATTGTCTTGGTACGAGCAGAGGAAATGGAGGATGCAGCCGTAGTGTCTCCTTGATAACTAGATGCATGTACTTCAGTTTGACAAGATCAGATTCGCTAATTTTGGTGCATCCTCTAAGGAGTTCACGCACTTCAGATTGTGCTTTCCGCATCACTCGATGATTCCTGATTAGTTCGGACATGGCCCACTCAAGAGTTGATGGTGAAGGCTCGCTTCCTCCGCCAATCATATCCTAAAAATCACAGCAGATAATTTTTAAAAGGATTTAGGACGGTACGCACGTGTTAATATTGGATTCCATCAATTACCATCTTGCATGTATAACTAACTGTATGTGTATAGTGTGAGGAGTGATGAGAAAAAATGCTGATTAATTTGTTGATTAATTTAGAAGAGGGCTATGCATGGCAGGTTAAAACTCATGTTCATCTTTGGTTAGCCAATCAATATATAGCTTTGGAAAACTCTACTTCAGCTGATATAATGAGCTGTTCGTAATTAATTAGTATCTGTTGTTCTAAATATGGTTTTGTCTAACCACGACTTCTAATGATTAAGTGAACACGTAAAATAGATTATTAATTCACAGATATTAATTCAATCTCTTGAAGTAGCTTTCAATTTGTTCCGTTTACAAACACAATACTATTCTTGACAAGGAGAACCCACTTTGACAACTGGTTTTAAGATCCAAGAAATAAAAAACAAATTTCAGAGATTATGGCTGGGCTTGATTTACTAGCATATACTTGATGATTTGATTAATTTACAAAATAATATGATGCACAAAACTTCCAACTTTTAACATTTCTGTACATATATATCACGGCGAGATATGATGGGAGAACTCACCATAATGAGAATCTTAACGCTGTTGATATCGAAAGGAATCTGTCCCGTGTCTTCCTCCTCTATCCTCAGCAGAACACTGAGCAAATCCTCACTGATTACATCCCCTCCAGTGTCCTTTCTCTCCCTTTTCTCCTCGATGATGCCGTCCAAAAACCGAGATACTGTCTCATGACATTTCTTTGCGTCATCTAGTCCCCTACTAATGAGTCTCGCCAACCGAGATGAAGGGTACAAGTCAACCAAACTGAACCCAGCTGCAAGCTCCACCATCTTGTCTAGCTCCTTCAAGAAAACATGTGGGTCCTTGCACTTGCTCCCAATAACAGTCCTTACCGTAATATCATTTACTAGCATTGTGAATGCTTCTTTTAGGTTTATGAGTTGATTGCATGAAGCAGAGGAAGAAATGTTCTGGACTAGTTTGTTGACTTCTTCTTCTCGTATCGACCGAAATGACAGAACCCGCTTATTACTAAGTAGCTCCACGACACAGATCTTACGCACGTATCGCCAGTATTCCCCATAACTGGAAAAGGCAATGCCCTTTCCACCTGCACCGATGATACTCATTGTGGGACTAACGGGACGTGATAAGAAGTTTATTTCATGGGTTTTTAGGATTTCTGTACTTGCCTCTATGGATGAGGCTATGATGGTTTGGGACTCGCCGAGCTGAAGTAGCAACAAGGGTCCATATTGTTGGGACATGCCTCGTATTGCATGGTGTGGTAGAGAGCCAATGAGACAGTGAAGGTTTCCAATGATGGGCAGAGGCCGTGGGCCTGGAGGTAGTCTGAGATTCTTGGAAGCAATTCTGTGTTTGAGTACCAAGTTAGAGATGAGAGGGATGATTACACAGATAAATATGAGGGTACAAGGAAGTAAGGAATCCATGTGTTGACTTGTAATAAAGTTTGATCTCTAGCTTTTTTCTGTATATATAGGCGGAAAATCTATTGTCTGTAAAAGATATTACTTTTTATTTTGTAGCTAATTACTTATTTTAATGAACAGTGCGCACTACATTAATTTGAATAATAGGGGTCATAATCCAATCTGACCCGCACATACAGGAATATTTATCTAGGGTCGGTTCAATATTATTATTATACATATTTTCATTTGGGCCATTGTGCAATGCACGTGAGTTACTGGTTAGCACGGTGTTTTTTTATTTTTTGTGACGGTTTTGGTGTAATTTTGGTGTACTATGTATAAAAAGAAGGAATTATTGCAGGAACATGTCCATTGGTTCGAATTTCAAAATTTTTTTAATTATTTTTAAACGTCATATATTTTATTTGCTTTTTTTAAATGTTTTAAAATTGTTCAGAGCCCTCCAAAAATTTAATTTTCATGGAATTTTATATGCATGACCGGAAAATTATAAGAAATCCTATAATATTAATTTTTTATTTTTTACTCTTTCAAATAAAAGTTAAATAAAATAAAACCTGATCGCGTAACGCGCGATAGTCGCATTTGAATGAATCACGATATTCACAAAAAAAAAATCAAAAGCTTTCATACCATATCCGCGCTCATTTGGAAATCATTTCGTAACATATACACATATGAATGAATCGCGCAATGCGCGAGTTTAGCACTAGTTATTTTTTTTGTTTTGAAGGTTAGTTGGCGAGTGTGGTCCAATATGTTTAAATATTATGCTCTAATTACCTTGTTTTTTTTAGCGAGTCAATTCATGTGGAACTGAAAATATTCCTATCATGCTTATTTTTTCTCTTTCTGTGATTACTTTTGCTGCCTATATATGGCTATATTTTGATTCATAGGGTAAAAGTAAAAGAACAACTTTTACACAAGTATATACCAAAATTTCTATCATTTCTTAACAGTCCGTATGAAAGTACCAGTCAACAATTAATCATAATAAATTCATACTAAAAAAATATTAATGTAAGAAAAAATTCTTTACGCGATAATTTCTGTTAGACGATATATTTCTTTCCTGGATGTACAGTTATCGACATCGTATTAAAATGTGATCTATATGAAAATATTTTGGAATATTTTTATTTCCTCGGGATCTACGCCAGCTCATCAGCTGATCAGCACCCATTTTTTTTTTTAATTTTGAAGGTCAGCACTCAGTTCAGTGTGCTATACTCATGAAGAACGTGGCCAGTTGGGTTTTAGGGGGGGGGGGGGGGCGAAGTCATGTAGAGTTTGGTGTCCATGGACTCACCACAAAATTTTTTTTTAATTTGATATGGTATTTGTTTGTAACCCTCAAAATTTTTTTTTAAGAAGACCCTAAAAAAAAAATATGGTATTTGTTTGTAATTAAAAAATAATCATAAAAATTTGGAGATCCATTTCAAAAATTTGAAGGACTCAACTAAACATGTCGTGTTTGATTTGAATTGAGTAACAACATCTAAAAAATCGCACAGGAATCCAAGTAGCATTTATTCCTGACCAATCACCTTCTTTCTTTTTCTCCGATGAATCTTATTAAGGCAAAATTTAAATATAATGAAAAATTTAAAATTTAAAATATATAATTATTTGTAGCAAATATACATCGGCACGAATCTCGGACATTGCGTGATTCATCTATATAATGTTTTGTGAACTTTAGGACATAAACAAAAGATACCACAGAAGATCAAAAATATAATTTAGATATTATATAAAAACTACAGCTAAAAATCCTAAATATTGTTCCTCTCAAAAAAATTTCAAACGCCACAAAAAAATCTGAAATATTGTAGTTTGGATAGTGGCCCAACTCGTTTGTATGTCTCCCATCCTTATATATATATAATATAGAAAAATAAGTATTCAACAAGTTTTCTAATGAACCTATTATGCAAAATTAAGAGAGAACTAAAAATTCAGAGGAAATTGTTGTATTTTTTATTGTCTTGATTTTTGTATTATTATTTTGTATATTAAATATATTATTTTATATTTTTTATTGTTATTATAATATATATATTTAATTTTTCATGATTTTTTATGTAACATTATTTTAGAATTGTTTAGTTAAAAATATTATTATACTATGTCTATATTAGAAATTTAGACATTACATCATACATATATTTTCAGCAAAAGACAATTTACGAACTCTGTTGACGCGAAATCCTAACTACGCCCTTGGTTATAGGGTTTGCTTTAGAACGATCTTATTAAAGGAGAGGAAAAGGACGGGAGGGGAAAGTTGCCCGAATTTGTTTAACTTCCAAATTGGAGTGTAGTCATGTAGAGTAAACTCAATACAAAATCACTCTATCTCTCACTTCTTATTCTCTTCCTTTCCATTACATTCTTACTGATCTGGAGCAAATAAACTCCTCGGTCAAAGTAAATTTTTACATTCATCTGTTACTTTCCCTTCCACTCCTTTTGAATTTGTGTTCTGAAGCAGATCCATAAGGAGCATTTTGATTTATGCCATTGGAAAACTTTGAAATTTGAGACGTGCTCTCACAAAATAACTAAATTACAAAACGTTTAAATTTCTTTTATGCTATTAGTTAATTATAATAATGACTATATATATATATATAGAGGATTGCTAAAATACTATGCATAGCACGGATGACCTTCGTGCTACGGATCCATTCTTAAATTTTATGCTTCAAACAACCGATTCAAACCGTTCATTATCTTCTATATATTGAAATCTTATTAGAAATCAAATTTTACATTTTTTTTGAATTTTTTTTTTATTTTTTTCAGATTTTTAAAAATTACTGTTATTGAAGGGTCCATAATTTATTAGATTAAGTATTTAAAAAAATCTGAAAAAAATAGTAAAAAATTTTAAAAATGTAAAATTTGGTTTCCAATGAGATTTCAATATGAAGAAGATAATGAACGGTTTAGATCGGTTGTTTGTAGCATGAAATTCAAGAACGAATCCGTAGCACGAAGGTCATCCGTGCTATGCGTAGCATTTTAGCAATCCTCTATATATATATATATATATATCTTTTAAATTTTCCATTATAAAAATATTAGAATTAACTATATGTCATTGCATGTGACTAATTGGTTTTATGCAACTATAAAATAATAAAAAAATATATATACCAATTCTAGTAAAAGTTTATTAATTTAAGCAAATATTTTTTAATGTCATCCAGAAATCAAAAATCATATTTTTGTTTCCACGTCAACAAAATAGTATCATTCAAATAATTCTTGTTTCCCACTCAAGAGTTTCTGACGAAGTCTCTCGCTTCCTCCGTCAATCATATCCTAAAAATCATAGGAGAATTTTTAAAAGGAGTTAGGACGATAATGTTGGATTCCATCCATCATCGTACATTCCTCTTGCGCGTATAACTTAATTGTATGTGTATAGTGTGAGGAGTGTTTTTTTTTTTTCGAAAAACTTGACAGCAGCTATATATCAATGGATAGTGTGAAGAGTGTTGAGGAAAAAAAAAAAACTGATTAATTCGTTGATTAATTTATAAGAGGGGTATGGCAGGTTAAAACTCATGTTCATCTCTGGTTAGCCAATCGATTAATATATAGCTTTGGGAAACAACTTGAGCTGATATAATGAGTTGCATGTACCTAATTTATTAGTACCTGTTGTTCTAAAGTATCCACTAATGAAGTAAAGTACATCAGATATTTAAAGTTGGATTCCACCATATGCGCTGATGCGCTGAAGAGCTAAATCAAATAATTCTAAAAAGCCCAGTGCGAGGAGATCGAATAAGCTAGGACTAAGATTATTAGATTAATAACGAGATTTTTCACTATTTAATTAGGAGAGGCCAACACTTAACTATAAATTGAAATTTATAATTTTGGCAGATGGTTAGCCTATCTTCGTCCCCTCGACCCCTCCCCCTTGGCTAGTTCCTAGTTCCCCTGCTCCTACCTAACCGCACAATCTGTGTTTGGATATAGGAAGAAGGAAGAAGAAGAAAAAATAAGAAAGAAAAAAAATTATAAACAATTCAAACTCTTCACAAAGTTACATATTTTTCAATACTTCTTCTCACTTCTTCCCTTCTTCTCTTCTTCCCACACCTATCCAAACGGAGCCACACATACTCTCATCTATCAATTACAATGGTGATCATCTCAAATATTATACAACCTCAATTATCTTATTTCTAACCACAATCATTAATCTAATCATACGTCTAACAATATGTTTCGACAGCAAAGATAGAGCCGTTAAATTTTTTTTTGAGAGTCATAGAGCCGTTAAAATTTATCAAACAAATCTTCAATAATAAGCAATGACTAATACCCAAATGAAACCTGAATTGTAATTCAGCCCTTTGACCAGCAATTCCAGCCGGTTGTTGTAGTTCCACTGTTCCAGATAAATAAATTAATCGGTAATCAGTTAATCACTGACTCACAGTCTCAACGTGTGGTCTTATACTCTTCTTGTACTCATCTGTAGGCTGTAGCAGCATCGCATATTCGCATGGCATGATTAGAGCTGTCAACGATAAAGAAAATCACGTTATTGCGTGACGTTAAACCGAAACGGAACGAATAACGAAATAAAATTTCATTTCGTTCATGATACGGAACGGTAATAGTTTGAGACAGAGTTAAATATACGCTAACAGAACGATAAACAGGATGGTCTGTTTCGTTTGTGTTATTTCGTTTCGCCGTATAGTATCCATATAGAATAATAAGAATAGCAGAGAGAGAGAGAGGGGCGGAGGAAACGAGGGGTCTCTGACTCTGTACAGACTATACTAGAGACTAAATCCTACCTCATTTGCGCCGCTCATCTTTCTCCTCCTCTTTTCTCCCTCTCTCTCTTGTTTTGTTTGATGAAAATAGTAGCCAGTAGGCATCTCTGCCTCTCTCTTCGACTCCTCGTTGCTCCCAAAGTCAGTTCTGTTCCTTCTCTCTCTCCGCCTGGTAGGTCTTCTTTCCCTTTTTCCCATCGGCGCCGCCTCCTCCCTCCTCTTCGAATTTCTGATAACTCACCTTTCTGATAACTCCCTCTTCTAATAATACACTTCTCTTACTCTATTTTTCAATACTATAGTCTTGATTTTGCAACGATCTGTCGCTTGTTTTCAGAAATCCAGTGTGCTTGAGGAAGGATTTAGTAGGCTTAAGAGGCTGAGAAAAGATTATTGCTTTGGCTGGAAAAAAAGGACTGGGTTGAGGAAGGATTTAGTAGGCTTAAGGTTATTTTTTCTTATTTTATTCAATATCGTTTTTTTTTCTAGTTTTGACTTTGTGATGAATTTTTTTTTTTCCAGAGGAGAAAAAAGATAATAGATTGGCTGAGATTAGTTTTTGAATTTTTATAACTGAGAAGGGAGTTGAGGACTGGGTAGGAGGTGTTGGGATTCTGGTTTCATTTGTAATTTTATATGTTTTTGGAGTAATTCAGCTAATGGTTTGTTTGTTTTCTATGTTTCTGATAACTGATATCTTTGGATGAGGTGTGATTATGATTTATTATGACAAATCTGTGATGTTTTACTTTTGTGTTTTTTTTCTTTAAAAATAGCACAATATAACGTTTAACCGTTATTTCGTTTAAAATAAACGAAACGATTAACGACATTAAATTCTCTGCCGTTGGATTAACGAAGTGATTAACAGCAAATACATCACTGACGTTGGCATAGACAAAACGATAACGGCAAATGTCATTGTTGTGACCGTCAGCCACGTTTGACAGCTGCATAACGTGGAAAACGATCACGAAATAAAGTCATTTCGTTAACCGTTGCGTGTTGAGACGGAAAAAAATTTACATTTTCGTGTTGCGTGACGTCCAATAAATTTTTGTTGCATTGTCCGTTCCGTTCACTTTCAACGATCAAAACGGCTTAACCGTTTCAATATCGTGTAACCGTTCTTTCATTCTAATATAAATAGAAACAAAATCTTCTCATGCATAACTAGCAGCCCTTTAAATCAAACATTAGAATTGAAGCAAAGGATCTTAACAAAAGCTGTGTCCTTCTACCAATAGTCCTTTAAATCAAACATATAATTGAACAATCGTGATAGAATTTTACCACTCAGCGAAAAAAGATTGATTCAACTGTCCCATCTTCAAAAAAAAAAATCAAATAAATAAAACTATATCACTTCACATGTACATGCTATATAATTTCACAATCATTATGTCAAATTCCAAAGAAGAAAGTAATTGAACATACACATGTAATTATGCAAAACAAGAAGAAAGTAATTATACATAAACATGTGCATACGGTAAAATCCAAAACTCCCACTATTTCAGTGAAATTCAAAGCTTATCAGATTAAAATAGGAAGAAAGTAAATTGCACGAAAAATCAAATCAAACCAGATAAAATAAAAGAACATCAGAGCAAAACTATTTTTCGGAGGTAAACTTTCATTAACTTAAAGAAAATCAAAGAGACTGGTACACTTAAGGTGTTCAATAATCCTCTCACCCTTATCAGACTTGATTACTTCAGGTACCCCTTAACAACTCCACTAGGCAAGAACAAATTGCAAGAGGTGAGGATAGCGATTGGAGACTTGATATTGCAAGAGGTGAGGATAGCGATTGGAGACTTGGTATTGCAAGAGGTTCTGGTGAGTGGTGAGAGTAGCGATCGGAGACAAAAGAAGAGAGATATGAGGCGGAGAAAGAGAGAGAAAAGAAATAGAGGGGTGTGCGGCGCAGAAATGATGCGAGCGGCAGATAGATTATTAGATTAGGTTTCGCAGAGTCTCGTTGAACGAAACAAACGAAATAACGATCACGAAACAGGTCTGTTTCGTTAACCGTTTCGTTACATCAACGAAATTAGTTTTCATTTGCGCTGATTATTTCGTTTTTGAAACGAAACCAAAATTCCTGGTCGTTACCGTTCCGTTTCGGACGAAACGAAACGGTCGGACGGTCAAAACGGGTGCCGTTTTCACCCCTAGCTCTAGGCATGATGGAAGAGAATTCGGCCCATTGGGCTGACAAATCGAACAATCCATCATCATCCACCGAAAAAGTTAACGCGAACGTACGAATCGATTACTCTCAATTTCTCTCTCTTATCTCTCCCTTTCCAGAAACAACTCGAATAAAAACCTAGAAAGAGAGAGGGAGAGGGAGAGATGGCGACGTACAACGGGCTAGTGCAGCCGGTGGGGCAGAAGCGCCTGACCAACGTGGCGGTGGTTCGCCTGAAGAAGAGCGGCTTCCGCTTCGAGATCGCTTGCTACAAGAACAAGGTGCTCTCGTGGCGCTCCAAAGTGTAATCCCCTCTCTTTCTGTCCTATGTTTGCGTTTCTCACTGATTGAATTGCGCTATTAATTTATCGATTGATTTGATTGAAGGGAGAAAGACATAGACGAGGTGTTACAGTCCCACACTGTCTATTCCAATGTTTCCAAAGGGGTTCTTGCTAAATCCAAGGATTTGATTAAGGCTTTTGGCACTGATGATCAAACTAAGATATGCTTGGAGGCAAGTGCTCTTCCTCTTCCTCGTCTTTATTATTTGGTTAATTTCACGTCAACCCCAAGAAAATTTTTAAACATACATACATGTATGTATATTCAAAAAGGGTTATACGGATGCACAATGATCCCACCAAAATGGGATATAAGTTTCTGTTACCAATTTACATGGGTTTGAGCTATTGGATATAAGTTTCTGGGAGTTGCAATGCTCATGGTATATACCAACCATGCTTTACTGGACCCATCTTCTTTCTCTCTGTTTGGATTGAACTTGATAATTTGTGTTTTGTACAGGGAAACATGAAATTGTGTCAGAAATTCTATTAGTTCTCCTCTCTTATTTTTTAACAATTCTAATTGGATTGAAATGAAGATACTAGAGAAAGGAGAGCTACAAGTAGCAGGAAAGGAGAGAGAATCAGTGCTGTCGAGCCAGTTCAGAGATATAGCAACAATTATTATGGAAAAGACAATCAATCCTGAGACAAATCGACCTTATACTATCACCATGATCGAGCGACTCATGCATGAAATTCACTTTGCTGTTGACCCCAATACATCCTCCAAGAAACAGGTTCCTTGTTATTTATTGTTATAAAATATTAAAGGAGCTGCTGATTTGACATGTCCAAAAAATGTATTAGTTTTTTAAGTTCCCAGCAATTTTTGGGATAGCTGCAAATAACCTGAACCTTGTATACCTTTGTAAAAATTTACTTCCAGTTTATATGAATTATTTAAAGAAAATTTGGGTTTAATTTCTTTAAATAATTATTCTTTACTTGACTTCATTTGTTGCTGGTGTTTTTGCAACTATTCGGAAATGCGGACTAATGTATATAAGTGTGATAAATGTTGGGTATATTTTCCTAGGACAGTAAAATGTTCGGTATTTTTTGCAAATTTTTTCTTTAAAAAACAATTGTGTTAATATGGTTACTTCATTATTTGATTGTATAGGCATTAGATCTGATTAAGGAGTTACAGAAGCACTTTCCTATAAAGAGGGCTCCTATGAGACTCCGGCTTATTATCCCCCAAAGCAGCTTCTCTTCTCTGCTTGACAAAATCAGCTCCTGGGAAGGTACTACCATTATGTCAAGAGATGAATCTGGCAATGAACCATCTATTGTAAGTTCTACTGTCTAACCTTATATATGCAACTGAAAATTGTGTTGAAAGGTTGCGTAATTAATTTTTTAAATTGTGTAGGTGTGTGAAATTGAACCGAGTCTTTATCTAGAGTGTGATGCATTAGTGAGAAACATGAAGGGTAGATTAGACATACTCGCTGTGTCTGCACATACTGAAGGTGATGCACAAGTAGAAAGTAGCGACGATACTGAAGATTACCCCTCAACCTCCACAAGAGATGCTGAGCCTTTTAACACAGATTCCATTTCCCGGTTAAGTGATAAAATGGGGAAGCAACAAATTTCTATTGCAGGCAAGAGTGAGGAACAAGGGGTGAAGCAGAAACTGTGCACATCTTGCAATGTTTCTTTTGGAGATGCCAAGCAGTTCAGGGAGCATTCAAAAACTGATTGGCACAAACATAACATGGTGAGGAAGACTAAGAATCTCCCACCTCTTACCCAAGAGGAGTGCTTGACTGAAATGCAGTTTGAGAATAGCAACAATGATCTGAAGGATTATAACTTTTGAGCGATTCTACGTTTTTCTGTTTCTTATCAAGGATCAAGTTCCCATCAGTATTGCTGGGGCATATTGTGGAGAAAGTTTTGGTACATACAATAGTTGTGTATTACTGTGAGGAGATGTTAATATTGACTATTGAACGAAGAAAATATCAGAGTTTCGTGTTTGCTATGCTGCGCTCGTGCGCTCGTGTTATTTGAACTTTCCATGCATTTTGGCAAGTTGAGAGCTGAATGAGAGGTTACTATGAGTGAAGCAAATATGATTTTCAGTAAAAGGATAATCTCCATTGTTATGCTAGAAAGTGCTGTAATTTTAGTTATTTCTGAAGTAAAGGTTGTCGGTGTTTTACGTTTAGAATACATGTGCAGAGCTATTTAAATTTCACTTGATCTTAAAGTATTTAAAATCTCTGTTGTTTAAAATTTCTTGAGATCACTGCTCAAGTTTTCAACATATGCACTAATGTATATTTGTCACGACAGCAATGAAGAAATTACTAAGGACACTGGAAAGAAACGATATATCAATAATTTCGACGTGTATATTATATATGTAAAAGACATGGCACTTGGTGCTATCTGTCAATTATTTACGAAATTTCCATCAGAAAGGAAATATATAATACAGGGGAGGTGCTTTGGCCAACTTGTTTTTCACTTGGTGCAACATCAATTTCTTACTAAATGACTAAATTAACCCTCCGAACTCCCCCAACTCTTTTCATGTTCGGTTTTTTATTCTTATCAAAACTTCGGCATTTTCTTTCTACGAATTATTTTCATATTCTATTCACAAATTGTGATTGTAAAGCTTTTTATGAAGACGAATGGAATGAGCATAATGCATTTGAGCATTAAAGATTATGAAAAATATTTTAGATAGCTTTACGTCCATACGTTATATTAATTTATTTATATTGAGAGATTTTTTTTAGTAAATTATTATCGCAGTATAATGAGCATTTAACTTTTATTAAGATGGTAAAAAAAATTTAGTGCACAAAAAAGAAAAGTACTGACCTCAAAATTTAAGATTAGGCCTAGCTACCAATAAATATTTAATTGAAAAATAACTAATTTTAGCATTTTCAAGAGAGGAGATTGAATGAACTCAAAATTAATTGGTTTTAGCGGCTAGCTAGGTTTTGGATGTATTGTAGTGGAAAAATTATTAGGGACGCTCACTGAAATTAAGGGCATATTAGTACAAAGGAAAGGTTCAAAGTTTTGCTAGAATAAAAAATCGAACATCAAAAGAGTTTGGAAGTTCAGAGGGGTAATTTAGCCATTTAGAAAAAAAATAATGTTGCTCCAAGTGAAAAACATGTTGCCCAAAGCACCACCCATAATACAGCGCTATTTATGAATTACTGGGTTTTATCATTTCAAAGAGATCTCAATCATTTTAAGCAAATAGAAGCAAACAAAACCAACAATATGAACACTCTTAAATGAACTTTGTTATGGACTTGTATGGAGGCTATTGGACGTGGACACGGTATTTCGTTACTGGTATCTCTTATATCAGATAGTTGTCATTTCTTCCGATTAAACATTTTTTGCAATTCCTTGTTTGAATAGCATTCACAATTAGATAAAATAGCTTGAGGTACTGATTGCTAAACGAAAATAAAATCTGGTCTTGGATTGGAGCTGCAATGTTGATGTCAGTAAATGGAAAAAAACTGTTCTTGGATAGTTTCCGTTAAAAACTATATCAAAATCGATTCAAACAAAATTGTTTCTTTCTTGAGGGATATATTTATAATTCGCACATATATTTATCCAGTTCTTTTTTGTTTTGATTGAATTCGATATTATTAATGAATTTTGAATTAAGTTATATATAGACCACGAAAAAGGTTCTCTCAGTACCAACTATATTGCTCAGCCTAGCCGGTATGTAGTAGTAGCTTGTATGGATTTTAATCGGTTGTGGCTCTGCCCAAGAATATATAGACCTAGCTATGGTGCATTTTTAGGCTATGAGAGAAAGGAGAGCAGAAAGATTCATACACAAACGGGTAGAGGGAAATAGGATGAAACTGATCGTGTATGGTGTACTGAAAGGGATATGATAACTTGAGAGAATTGTGGGTTTCAGTTGAGCCGAGCGAAAGAGTTGAAGTTACTGCTTAGTATATCAATCATGCTCAGTGGCGGAGCCAGGAATTTTCATAATGGGGTTCAAAAATTTTATAATATAAATATTAAAAACATAAAAATATTTATTTTAAATTATAAATTTATTTTGTTAACTATAACACATTCATAATTTAAAAAAGGGTTAAAAATTTATAATTAAGTACTATGAAAAAGTATTATGACTCCAAATGTAAGACTGTTTTATTAAATTATAAGTTCTAATCGATTTTTTATCTTCTATTTGAATTTTTTAAAGTCTATTTCATTAAATTGATGTAAGATGAGAGCGTTAGAAAATTCTGTGAGATCAATGATATTCTATACAACAAAGCATCAAATAATTATCCATTTATTGAACACACGATCTATTATGTAATTTGCACTTAATGTAGTCGCTATTGTTTTAAAGGTTTTTCATCGATGCTCTAATGAAAAAATATATAATTTATTTTATAGAGTTCATAAAAATTAAATTCTTTAAAACTATTTTTGGTAGAAATATTATTTTATTTTGAATAGCAATACTATTAATATTAATTTTATTTAAATGAAACTTGATGAAAAAAGAAAATGCTAAATTGATTGATGAGAAGCAATTATGGTACTTGAATATACCTTGCCTTTTGGCACATTTAAATAAAAAATATCTATGTCTTAAAGGTTTCCTGATAACATAACAGACAACAACTTACATATTTAATTTAAGTTCAATTTAGAAATATATATCTAAGATTCAATAATTAATAAGTACAGATATCACACAAAAATAATAAAGGTTAATTTTATGAAATATATAATAAAAATCATTCATCAATATGAATTGGTTCTAATTATTAGAAAATGTCAAAGCTCATGAATTATTGATGTGAAAAGTTTAAGAAGAAAATCAATATTTGTGACACTTGAATATATATTTGCTATTTAATTAAATTTTTTTCAACAAGAATAAATTTGCTGAATCACATATGGGGTTCACTAGTGAAATTTTTATTAAATATATATGGGGTTCAAATATAAAATTTTTTTAATAAACATTCATATTTGTGAGTATAAATTTATATACTAGTGGTATTTTCATAAATCAATGGGGGTCATTTGACCCCCATTTCTTCCATTTAACTCCGCCCCTGATCATGCTTGTTCATGATGTAATTTTCATTGTTTAAGTTTTTGTTGACGCGCCTTCATCTTTGCACACTATTTTTATCTATTATATATCTGTTTCCTTTATCTTTTTTTTTTCCATGTAAAACTTTCTTCTTTTTCCTTACCAGTTGGTCCCTAATCAATCTGTCTCTGTCATAATGGAATTTCTTGTTTAAATGAAAAGGTTTGGGAGATTTTACCAGCAAAACTATAATAATATAAGATAATAATCGATGTTTGATATTAGAACAAACAATAATTTAAAATATTCAAATACAAAATGCGACGAATTAAAATGGAAAGTATTAAAAAATTCTCCAAAGTCTTTCGGCATATTATATCATAAAAATTCTAAAAATCTGGGAGAGGTATTTTCAGAATGGGTACCAAGCACAAAGGCATGGCCAAATCGTGCTTTCCAATTCCATCAGGAAGCTCCCAATCAAAATGCAACAACATATGTGCAAGAGCCATCTCCATTAGTACCGTGCTATAATGTAAACCAGGACATATCCTCCTCCCGGCGCCAAATGGAACAAACTCAAAATTTTGTCCACTAAAGTCAATACCAACTTGTTCGAACCTCTCTGGTTTGAACTCATTTGCATCTGTCCAGTAACGCGGGTCCCTTCCTAGAGCCCATGCATTGATTAATACAAGTGTACCAGATGGAATTGTATATCCATGTAGCTTGCACGTCTCTTTGCAAAGCCTTGGTAAGAGAGGCCCAGGTGGATGTAATCTTAGGGTTTCCTTGATTACTAGTTTGAGATAGCTCAATTCTAAAAGGGTATTTTGGTCAATATGAGTCTTCTCTCTCATGGCCTGCCGTACCTCTGTTTGAGCTTTCGCCATCACGGTTGGGTGTCTCATTAGTTCTGACATGACACATTCAAGTGTTGATAATGAAGTGCCTGTTCCACCGATGAATACATCCTTCAAAGCATGCAGAACGCAAGTCAATATTATCTATCCTTTTTGTGTAAGCATAGACATTAAGAAAACAGCATCAATGATGATGGAACAATATAAAATATTTAAATCCTTTTCCTCAAATTCGATCCCCGAATCACTCAATTTTTTTCATATACATGCAACCGTCATCTATAATAATTGATTAATTTATTAATAAATGGCTTCTTGCATTACTAGTGCAAATTAACATTCGAGGATCAAGTGATCAACCTATTGTGAACAAACAACTTGGTGTTTTCAGATACTGTTAGCTACTCATATATGCACTAATTGAGTTATTCCTGCTAAATTTCGTAAGCATATTTAGATCCTAAAATCTTTTGAAAATAAGGTCCAACAAATTGAACCCATTAGTAAAAGCAAAGGCCTTGGTTTTTTTATACATGAGAAAAATACAAAACATACCAACATAACAGACTTCCAAGTCACCTTGTTCCTTCGCCTTGATTAATGCATCAGCCAAATCCTCTATTTGGTCATCTACCCCATTTTGTTCTTTTCTCACCTTCAAGTGCTCCTTTATTGTATCGTCTACTATCATGTCCAGGTCTCTGTACTTATAATATTGTGACACAATTAAAATTAGGTTCATGGAGAACCTCACTGAATGTATTACAGCACTGATGTTGTTTACCTATGGATTATCTCGACTGTTCTTCTCCTCTTAACGTCCAACCAGCTCAAGGTAGGGAATGCATCAGAGAAACCAAACCTAGAACCGAGTTCAATTATCTGTTTTGTAATATCCAACAACCTTTCTTGACTTTTGCACCTTTCTCTAAAGGCCGCACGACATATTACGTTGTTTACCAACTCAGCTAACTTATTGTGCACGTTCACCGGTGTTCGATCAAAGGACTCTTTGCAAAATGCTCTCAGCATGGAAAGAACTTCTTCTCGCCGGATAGAGGCAAATGAACTGACCCGTCCTGGGGAAAAGAGATATGTGTTGCAGATGCGACGCAGCTGACGCCAGTATATATACACCTTCAGAGTACAGAATGTCTGTGCCGCCATAAAATAAGGTATCCGAGAGAGACATCTTGGGACGAGTTCCAAAGTTGGCATCCTGAGTTTGCATCACCTATGTACACGATTGTGATATAAATAAATATCATTTGCATACATGCCAAAAGTTACTTAAAATTAACAATTTTGTTAAATTTTTCTGAAAAAGTAAAGCCTGTAAATATTTTACTTACAAAGGATGAACTGTTATTTAATAGGTTGCTAACTAATTAGCGTTACCTCTTGTGCAGCCTCACAGGAAGAGACGACAACCGCATCAATCTCACCTACACGAAGTAGCATGACTGGCCCGTGGGACCTAGCAAGGTTGTGCAAGGCCTGGTGGGGATGGCCGGCAGCAACCAGGTGGTGTAGATTTCCAATAATTGGGAGCTTCCATGGACCAGGTGGAAGGTTCATTTTGGTTTTCCGGTTTGCGGCTTTTCTCACAAGAATAAGAGAGGGGAGAAGAAAGAGAAGGACAAGAGTGATTATTAGATTGGTGGATTCCATTTTCGTTTTTTTCCGCTAGAATAAGAGAGTGTTATCACAGTTATATAAGAGAGCTGCTCAAGTCTTTTGTAGTGAGTTACAGCAGAGAGCTACCCAAGATTCACAAGCTCTTAGGAATCATAACGTAATTCTAGTAAGAAATGTGGACTATATTATTTAATTAATGGAATCATACATAATTCAATGGTGATTAATCGCCTTCATATCATAATGCACAGAATCTATTTTGGCAAAATTGGATAAATCCCAAAAATCTTTGTTAATTCGGAAATAAACCCTGTAACATTTGAAACCAGAAATAACTCCTTGTATTTATGTTAATTTTGTCTATAAATTATATTCATCAATTTTAATAATATTTTAAATATAGATATTCAGTTTTTAAGATGCATGTCCAAACCCTTCAACTAGAATGAAAATTGTTTAATACCAGACCTTTCTCTTCCTCAAGAGAGAGGCGCCGCACCTAAACACCTAAATTTTATGTGCTTGGCGGTTCAATATTAATTATGTAATATGGCCCTTAATGTTAAAGTTGTTTGTATATGAAAATTGTGAATGTCTTAATTGACCCGTTGTTAATTAGTGCAGCTTTAATTGTCATGTCATCAATGGATGCCTAACTTGGAAGCATTTTAACATAACTAGACAGCTAACATTTTACTATTATATGATGCATAAAATACTTGGATATCAAAAAACGAAAAGGTTGTCAATGACTGGAATCATTCAAAACAGAAGACTCGTTTTCGAGAAAGACTTGAAGCTGAATTTGACGAGAGGAGAGCATGCAGCACGAACAGTGGCGGATCTAGAAAAAATATTTAGGTGGGTCTGACAACCTCTGTTTAAGTCTTCAGCCCTACTTTTGAGTGCTCCAATGGCAGAAAAAATTAGCTGGGGCTAAAGGAGAGCTCCAAGGGCTCGACGGCGTGAGGTGGGGCTCTAGCCCCACCCGCCCCGGTGGTAGATCCGCCCCTGAGCACGAATGGTAATAAAAATGCACTTGCATCCAAGATCAGACATCTACCTACTGAAGTACTGATCCAGTTGGGAACGTTTTCCTTGATCACCGGCCTATTGCTTTGAACAGGGAGTACTTAAAAATGCAAATACATACTTTGATATACTAAAAATTAAACAAGCCTTTTCCTGTGATAATTAATTATTTGTTCTAGAACATGACTGATAAATTGGCTGCATTAGAAAGAACAAAATCTTCAGAAATTAGAGGTATAACTGGAGCGGGAGGGAAAAAAAAAAGCGAATTAGGTAGCTGAAGGGTAAAGAATAATTTGATCATGTCTTAGAAACTTAAATTTGTTATTTGAAATATTTTTTAAATTAATGAAAAGATTTACATCAAGAAATACAATGATTATAGGGATTATTTTCGATTTCGAAAATTGTACGGGTTATATCCAATTTTCGCATGTGTTTTTCGTCATTTATAAAAGACAATCTCAACTCTCAAGGGAGCTTTCGAAGTATAGAAAACATAGAAATTTTCGTATTTATAGCTCCGTACAATTACCACTTAGATATATTTAGGCTTGTCAAACGGAAACGGAATGAACCATTTCGTTTGGACGTTTCCATAACGAAACGTACCAAGCGTTCCGTTTGGACACAATAGGACGAAATGACTAAATTTCAACTGTATACCACATAAATATATAACGAAATATGTTCTGTTACCATTCCGTTTTTTGAAACGAAATAAAAAATTATACCGTTAGCGGTTCCATTTTGAACGAAACAGTCACGAAAAACGTGAATGAATCCTCCATTGACAGCCCTAGATATATAGCTCTCTTTAAACATATACTACACATGAAATTAAATCTGAAGGCCTCATCAAGAGGAAGTACATGTGAAATCTGTAGGTCAGATCCGATAATTTTGGACGTGACCAAAAATAAGAAAGATGAAGAGCCAGATCTAATTATATACCTAAAATAATCAATATAGAGAATCTATACCGCAAAATTTTAGGTCAGATCTAATTACTTACGTAAGAAAATGGGGGAAAAAAAAAACCCGCAATACCACCTGAAATTCCTACGTTAGATTTAAAGTCAAAATTTTCTTTGTATAATGTTTGTTTGACTAGTAGGAAACACACCCACCAATGTGTGACATTTTAAAGTATTTTCTTAGATAGACTCTATCTAGATTATCGAAAAAAGATATTATAATGACATCTACATTATATGTAGGGGCCGTTTGGATCGCTTAGAAATTTGGGGAAGTTGCAATTTTTAGGAATAAATTTATTGGGAAGTGTGTAACTTTGTGAAAAATTTGGATTGTTTATAATAAATTTATGGTAGGAATATAAAATTTTTCAAATTTCTTGGGAAATCCAAACAGCCCCGTAATGTAGAATGTCCAACAGGATTATTAATTAATAAAATTGACGATTTATATTTTGGGTATAATGTGAATTGTAATTGATTTTTTTCAGCTCAATTATATATTCAAAAAAATAGTAGAGAGAAAGGATGCAAAATAAAAGAAAGAAAGCTTTCTCACTGGATAAAAAGGGGGAGGAGGAATCAGCAAAAAATGTTGAGATGCCTGACGAGTGGAGGAGAAGCACTTGAGTACCGATCTTCAAGAATACAGGAGATGCTCAAAGCTGTTCTAATTATAGAGGGATCAAGCTTATGAGTCATACAATGAAGCTTTGGGAAAGAGTGATCGAGCATCGTTTGAGACGGATGACGGGCGTTACAAATAACCAATTTGGTTTTATGCCTGGGAGGTCGACTATGGAAGCCATTTTCTTGATAAGGCAGCTTATGGAGAGATACCGGGACAGGAAGCAGGACTTACATATGGTATTCATTGACCTCGAGAAAGCATATGCTCCTTTTAGCTAGTACGTGATAAGATGAAAAGTAAGAAAGAAGATTGAAATCCCGCTTTTCATATCGGTAGTTTGACGAGTAAGATTTGGAGTTAGCTATAAGATTTCGAGCTGACTATGAGATTGCGAGTACGATATCAGGTTTCTAAGCCGTAAGTGCATCTCTCGTTTACAGTAATATTAGCTCTAAGATTGAGAGTCAGCTAATTGACTTTCGATTCGGTCTTCTTCGGAACATGCCTCCGTGTATCGTTAGGCACCAGCCTTGACATTCAGTATAGGTCTTTATGTCTATTCATTCCATTACGAGTTCGTGAAGGACCCAAGATTTATCTCAGTCAGAAACCGTGTTCTGCACTCTCTTTTTTAGGGAACATTTTTGCCTACTAGCAACAATCGGCAAGAGGTTCCTTCGTAGAAACTTGAACAAACAAAGTAGCATCAGACATGAAACTAAACAGCGCTCAACATTATATCAACCAAGAGGCTGTCTCTTCTTAAAGCAGTCATGTCTCATGTTCAAGATCTACCGGGCTTTGACCACGGATCCCGCAAGAGTGGAGAAAGCTGTCTTTTCATATTATATATGATTATACATTAGCGGTGAACATGTAAGATTATATATTATTTAGTTACTTTCTGATAAAAAGCTAGAAACCCAGGTGGAATAGTTGGCTTTTCATTTTTTGTTTGCCAAATCAAGAAAAAATTGTTCCTTAATTTGTGCAGATTCTTGTAGTATTCTGTCGGATCAGTTCATAATGAGACGGACCGTTCTAGGTCCGTGCTCTGAACAAAGTTGGGGCGGTCCGCCCTATAATGGAACTGTCTGTTTCAATCGATACAGTTCACATGGACAGAATGTTGTGAACATCGCACCCTTTGGTTAAAACACTGCATTTGCATCTCCTGAGCGATTTGAACCCTCTATATATACCTTCTCTATGATGGAAGAGAGTATGTGAGAGGCTTCTTTCAGTTCTAACTCTAGTTTAGACAAGAGAGAGAGAAGATAAGAAATTTTCAGAGGGAACGAGTCAAGGCCGACCAACTCCTGAAAACACCATCAGTTGGGGTTCGACACATCGGCTTTGTGGTGCTTCTTTCACTGCAGGATATGGAGCAGATGTGATTGAAGAGGAGTCGCGCATGGCTTGCGGGTTTCAAGTTCATCCACTCAACACTCGATTTTGATTAGCGATGGCACGAGGTATTTTACGATTCTTGGTTAATTCCACATTCTAGAATCATTGTAGCACTTACAGTTGGTATCAGAGCGGGTTATACCGCTAGATTGCCTTTATTGAAATAGAATTTCATAACGGTTAAACAGAAATTCCGTTGTAAGTGTTGAGTTGATTGAGTTTTGTCTGATTTTCTTAATTATCTGAATTCGTGGATCATTATCTCAAGATCCGCTTATCTGATTTGAGTGAGGTTTTCAGTATTGGAAAGATCTCTGGGTCTACTTTCCAAAGAGACCAACATCTTGAAAATCAAGCGGGTATACAGGGAGATAATCAAGTCGCAGTCACAAGAGGTCAGACTGTCAGGGTTCTGAAAATTTTGATCTTTCACTAGTACGGGATATTTTTCTCTTAATTGGTAATTCGGATTTGCATGAAATTTTACTGGGATGTAGATATTTCATATATCTTTCCATATAATGTAAATTTGTAAAATTCCAATAAAGTATCAGGAGAAATGATGTCTGCAAGATAAGTCTGTCTGACAAATTATCGGTTTACATCTGGGATAGTCTGTCTTTCGATCGAGGGCTATAACTTTTGATCTATAAACTTATTTTTGATGAAACTTATGTCACTGTAAAGATCTTTGAATCTAGTTTCCAGGATGATCAAGAACACAGAAAACGGATGAATATAGAGAAAGTTATCGTCAGATTAGCCGAGAGTGTTCAGGCTGTCTGAAAGTTTCTGGATGAACTCTGGTCGTACCTTTTCGTGTAGGACGACCCGTCCTGGGTCTGGAACAAACCGTTCCAACAGAGTGTGGTCCAGAGATATTTTGGATGAACTCTGATCGCACCTGTTCGTGTAGGACGACCCGTTCCAACAAAGTGTGGTCCAGAAATGATTTTTATGATAAAATTAAGGTACAATCAGACATATTATGGTTCTCTCTTGTCAAATTGAACCTTGTAGATTACTTAATTATTATATAAATCTATAGAATAGTTACAATTTGTCAAAATACTGAATTTGTATATAGATGGTTGGCATCTTTGTTAGAGATTGGTTAGTCAATAGTGATATGCTTGAATATATTGTAGTAGTATAGTTTGATGCAGTCCACAGACCATCGTACTATCGAGTACTCTATTAGTATTGATGTTACAAGCATTATATTGATTAAACAAACTTGAATAACTATGCATGTGGTATAGTAGTATTATACAAATTGTATTTATAAGGGACATGACAGTAATTGTACATACGGTAGTTATTTAGATATAGATAATTATAATTAGATAATCTATGTTCTAGTTAAGTCTTTTAATGCAAGCATTTTTAAACGGACCGCTTGAGTCTTTAAGGACCGCTAAGTATTATGTTTGTTTTAGGACTTGTTTTGTTTAGACAATTCGGTTAAGCGTTTAAGCATATATGTTAGTAACAGTGAAGGAA
Organism: Rhynchospora pubera; assembly: GCA_028095005.1. Classification (NCBI taxonomy): domain Eukaryota; kingdom Viridiplantae; phylum Streptophyta; class Magnoliopsida; order Poales; family Cyperaceae; genus Rhynchospora; species Rhynchospora pubera. Next base: position 124,557,383 of record CM051461.1, read on the forward strand.
ATAGACCATTATCCATTAGAATGAATAGTTACATATGGATTCATTTGTTGAATTCTATAGTATGTTCAAGATGGATTGTTATGTGTCTAGGTGGACTGTTGAAGGTCTAATGGACCGCTTGAAGTAGCAAGCAGACCAATTGTGGTCTTAGCATATCGCTACAACTAATGACAGATAATAAAGTTTTGTCCTGTGATTAATATATAATAATTTATTGAAGAGTAGCCACAGCATCTTCAATTACATTAAAGTGTATATATTATGTAGTGTATCTATAAATTACATTAGGAAGAATGGACATGACTTGTGTCTAGTGATAAATATATATTAAATTATTAATAGATTAAGGAGTAGCCACAGCATCCTTAGTGTATTAAGGTTAGGTATATATAAAATTATAATCACATTTGGATTAAATAGACACAAGATTGTGATAGATTAAATTGACAAAGTTAATATCGTTCCACAGGACTATTGACTTAGTTTACTTAATATATTAGGATATGATAGTTAATTATGAATACTTAATTTGTCCACAGAGATTAAGGATAGGAGTATAATTAACTAGTTATATCATAAAGTATGTAGAATCAAAGCATAGTATTTAGCCCACAGGTAATACTGTGTAAGAGATTGATTCATAAAGTTGTAATGTTCATTACATAAAAGAGTTATAGCATGATATTTAGCCCACATGTAATATTATGCAGGAATTGACTCATAAAGATACATCACTTAGTTTGCATTGGTAAATTAAGTATAAAGTTAAGTCTCAATATAAAAGTATAAGCACGTATCGGTTTTACTTTCATATGGATAGCAGATTCCCCTAAGAAATGATAAGTAGAAGTATTTCTGAGTTGAGGATAATAGTTATAAGGTCTCGAAGGATACTGTTCTCCTTCATTAAAATTATAAGAATATTAAAATTGTCATCAGGAAGATCAACCATGAGAATCTACTTTTGAAGTTGAGCTTATAAACATGAGTTATTATGAATATTGGGAGTAGTTTAACTGCTCAAGTATCATGTTTATAAAGAATAAGTTTTTTTCAAAGTTTTGTGATTCGGTTGATGTGCATGTCAATGTAAAATTCTTACTTAAGACATTAGATGAGTAGTTTGTCTCTTAGGTTAAGGCAAATATAGTAACACTCGTCATTAAAGTTTATCTTTTAGACTTATTACCATTATAGGTAAAGCACATAATGAAAATTAAGGATATAGTTGTTCAACTAAAGAGTCTGTACAATTTCTGAGTCATTATTTGTATATTTCATTTTGAATACTTGTTCAGTTTAATATGGTCTTGTTAGGATTTCCTATAAGGATGTAACACATGCAAGGACAAAATGGTCAATCAGGTATTTCTGATCATATGTGTTTAATAGGATTAAAGACGTATTATGGACAAAGTTGGAAGTGTTCATAGGTTTGAGATATGACTAACATGACAAAGTTTCAATTCGTTTCAGAGACGAAACGGTAAATGATACGTCTTTCGTCATACGTTTGGGTGAAATACAGTTCAAATTTATACGTTCCGCCACATTTCGTTAAAATAAAACGAATAATGGAATTATTTGGTTGTACCGTTGACAAAACAGAACGGCAAACAAAATGCTTCATTCCGTTGCCGTTAGACATGTTGTGCAGCTCTAGCAGTCCTATTAGAGGAGAAAAAAGAAGGCAGAATAGGGGCTCGGATCAGTGCAAAAGAGGAAGCGATGAAATTAGGTGGGGGACGCTACTATGGAAAAAAGTTGCGCTGCCAAATTAATGTCCAATGGTGCATCAGGTCAATTTTATGAGCTATATTACTCGGCACACAAATAGATACAGAGTCCAGGTTGTAGAAATTGACAAAATGAACGCCCAAAGGAAAAACACTTGCCGTGTCGGGCTAGATTTTAACAAAATCATCTTGATACCCTGATGTATTGATGACATGTTAAAAAATAATTATACTATAAATATAAGAGAAGGAATAAAATGATTTCTTGGGTACTTGATGACAAGAGTATCTCACTACCTTTATCCGAGAGTACCTCACTATCTTCATCCGAGCACAACGCGAGCCCAATCCGAGAGGGTACCTCACTATCCGAGGCCCGAGGGTACCTCATCCGAGCACAATGCGAGCCGAATCTAAGAGGGTACCTCACTATCTTTATCCGAGGGTACCTCACTCGAGCACAATGCGAGCCGAATCCGAGAGAGTGCCTCACTCGAGTTTGACTCAGATTCCAACTTAGACTTATCTTAGGACATTACTATATTTGTAATTTTCATATTTTCTTTTTATTTCTGCAAATTTTTATTTTAGGGAACTATTTTTGAAATGAACTAGCTTGGATCTCAAGTTATCGTCTCTTTATATGAAGAGGTGCTTATCATTGTAAACAGTTTTTTAGCTGATTAATTAATGAAATTTTTCTTTGGGTTTTTTGAGTTCTCTTTGTTATTTAGCATTTTTTGTGATTTCTAATTTCACTAAACCAATTATCGTCGATCTCCTCTAACGGACCGGTAATTTGGGACGAGAGCGTTGTCACTTGACATTTTGCATGTTATAGATATGGCATGATCGTGAGAATAACTAATTATACTTAGTTTTAGGCCGTTGACCTCGTCTCACAGAGTTAGATTGGTTCCAAAGATATGTTATACAATCTTTTGCGGACATTAATAAAGTTGTTTATGAATGAACTATCAAAGGCACCGTTTGGATGCGTTGAGAAAAAAGTAGAAAGAAGAAAGAAAAAAATAAATAAATTATAAACAATCAAAACTCTTCACAAAGTTACACACTTCCTAATATTTCTCCCCATTTCTTCCCACACCTATCCAAACGGAGCCTAAGTGATTCCTTCTATACAAAAATTAATAATAAAAACAAAATCAAGTTTTTGTATTTAACCATTGACTTAGTCAAAGAACTTGTCAAGTAACTCTTGAGTTTAACACTAAGATTAACAACATGTAACAAAAGGCCGAAAACATAATGATAATAATAAAAAAAAAAACAACAGGAAGGAGACGTGAAATAATGCGCATCAGAGAAATTATTTCAGCTCTTGATTGGGAGCACATCAACGCTAGTTGGAGTTAGGGCTGTCAACGGCAGCCGTTAAACCGTTATGCCGTCACGTTACCGGTAAGTGGAACGGTTAACGGTATTAAAATTTATTTCGTTTTTTTTAATGGAACGGTAAGTGGCAATGAAATTTGTTTTGTCAAGGTGTTTTTGTATATGTCATTTAGCGAAATCGTTTTGTTAACGAAGTGGCACAGTTAACTACACTGAAATAAGTTTCGGTTTCCTTACCAGCACGACAAACGGAACAGGATGTTCCAGGCCACTTACCACGTTTTGACACCCCTAGTTGGAGTCCCTTTCTAATTTCAATGAGAACCACAAGCAATAGCTATATAAAGGGTGTGTTTGGTTGGAGTGAGAATAGGGAATAAGAATAGAGAAAAGCTTATTTCTTATTCCTTATTCAAATTCTTTGGTTTTGTTAGAATATGGATAAGGACCGGAATAAGTCCAAATTTTCTATTCCTTAGTTGTTTGGTTTCACCGAAATAAAAAATAAGAGGCTTATTCCTTATTCCCACTCCAACCAAACACACCCATGTTATAATTAATATTAATATTATTAATTATATATAATATGGCCTATATTTAATGATTAAACCAAATTCATTTAATAAAGGGTCCATTAGTTTTTGATGGAAAAACTGATGGACCATGTTCATTCAATATGCAATCCCCTTAATTACCTTAGTTATAAATAATTATTTCTGTCATCAAAGAGGCATCCTTTCCTAATTTTTCGCCTAATAAAGAAGAGAACAGAATAAGAAAAACGCCAATTTTCGTGCCATCACTCAGAACTAAGGGAAATTAAGGAAGATTGGATTTCCGCCTTACGCCATGTCTTCCCTACAAAATTGTAAGTTCAAACTTATGATTTATTTATTTTATATGAATTACAAGATCATAAAGTCTATCATTTGGTATCAGTTGTCGGGTATTGTAATTTCATATAAAATTATACAGTAATTTTTCGTATTTTACTGTTATTTACAGAATTATTTTATGTAATTTTTTGAGTAATGTCCCATAATTAATTCTCTGTGTGCATGTTTTGGAGAGATGGATTATTACTTTAATTTACCATTCGCGTGCACAGAGAATTTCTGAATTTGATTTGCACACTTTATTCCTCTGACTCACGTGTACGCTCAAATGAAAGAGAAAAGTTTTCTTTGCTTGATTGTATACAAAGGAATAGAATAATTTCTCCATCCAAACCTCATCAGATCCCTTGGTTTTGGCACCTTTTCGCCGACTTAACCGAAATTTTCGGAAATTGGCTTGTCTGGTTAAGATCTTGAAAGGACCAATCAACTTATATCTAAATTGTAGAGAATCATAGTATGTATTTCTTTCCCTTCTTAGTTCTCACGTCTTTCTTCACTGGTCCCCACAATTAAATTTAGAAAGGTTGCTTAAATAGTCTTTTTCCTTTATGTGCGCATTTTAATTGGTGCTTTGATCAGAGATTCATTAATAACAGTCCTTATTAGTCATTTGGACTTTATTTTTACCATCCGTGGGCTAAAATTTATTTCTTTATTAAAATTTTTAAACCAAATCCCATGAACGAACCATATATAATTTTGTTTTGTGTATGGTTTTTATGCGATAATTTTATTAAGTATATGATTTTTGATATTATATATATCAAGTAACCCAACGGAACTATGTTATATATAATTTATTGTCATATAAATTTACTTTTAATATTTGGTCGTTATCAATTTTACCAACTTTAATTGTGACTGCCATTTTATTAAAGGGAACTATGTTTTACATGATGTCTAAAGTATTACTTATGTATACATTTAATAAATTATAATTGTCAATTTTACCAACTTTAATTGTCATGAATAATTTATTAAATAGCATTATATCTTATGTTCAATTTATTTCTGCCCAACGGTGATATGAATTGATTTTTAATGGATCAACTATTAAACCTGAAATATTAATTGGCGTTTTAATATTTTCAGATTAAGTTAATTATTAGTCCCCTAATTATAGTTGATCTAATTTAATTTTATTATATGTATGTGGATTTTAGTTAATAGTAAGCATTTTATTTGTCATGAATTTACAGCATTGAGCAACATTAGTAGTCAAATCACTGGAATAACACCATTGAATGGAACTAATTTTTCAACTTGGAAAGAGCAAATTGAGATTGGTCTTGGTGTTCTTGAAATAGACCAAGCATTACGTTTGGATAAACCTGAAAAACCAAAGGATGATGCTGCAGATGAAGAAAAAACTGCTTATGCAAAATGGGAGCGTTCTAATCGCATGTCTCTCATGATTATCAAAAGCACCATTTCTTTGGCTATTCGGGGAGGCATTCCTGAAAAGAATATTGCTGGTGAACCTTTTACTGCTAAAGAATTTTTAGCCTCTGTTGAGGAGCAGTTTAAGAGTACATCAAAGGCTAATGCAAGTGCTCTCATAATGAAAATGCTCACTACCAAGTATAATGGGACTAGCGGTGTACGTGAACATATCATGATGATGAATGATATGGCCGCAAAATTAAATGGCATGGACATGGCAATTTCTGAGGGATTTTTGGTTCATTTCATTATGACTTCTCTTCCTGCTCAGTTTGGTCCTTTCAAGATCAATTACAACACGCAGAAAGAGAAGTGGAAAATGAGCGAATTGATTGCCATGTGTGTTGAAGAAGAAGAAAGGCTTAAGACTGAAAAACCTGACTTTGCACATGCTGCCATTGAAAGTCCAAAACAGAAAAACAACAATGGTAAAGGAAAGAATAAGAAAGATGATGGTCTTGGTGTTAATAAAGCAAGTACATCTGGTACAAAACGTGTTTTTAAGTGCAATCACTGCAAGAAACCTGGACACGTAAGGAAGGAGTGTACCAAGTTCAGAGCGTGGCTTGCCAAGAAGGGTAATGATTTCAATTATATGATTTGTGAGTCTCTTTTAATTGATGTTCCCTTAAATACGTGGTGGGTTGACACTGGTGCCTCTGTGCACATTACGAACTCATTGCAGGGATTCCTTTCCGTGAGGATGCTGGAAAAGGGAAAAAGGAAGCTTAAAGTTGCCAATGGATTAGAGGCTGAAGTGGAGGCCGTAGGAACTCTTCGTTTAGTCTTGAAGAGTGGCTTTATTCTCTATTTACATGATGTAGTTTATATTCCTAGTGTGATTAGGAATTTAATTTCCGTTTCTAGACTTGATGCGTGTGGTTTTATGTTTCAGTTTGGAAATAATGAGTTGAGACTATATCATAACTCTAAGTTTATTGGTTCTGGATTATTATGTGACAATCTATATAAATTATGTTTGGATTCTTCCTTTTCTGATTCTTTATTATCCCTGAATGTTAATTGTGTTGATCACAAACGTGGCACAAAGAGAAATCGTGATGTTGGACATTCTTCCAAATTATGGCATCGCAGATTGGGCCATATTTCAAGAGATAGAATGCAACGTCTCATTAAAAATGAAATTCTCCCAACATTAGATTTTTCTGATTTTGAAAATTGTGTTGAATGTGTTAAAGGAAAATTTGTTAAAGGAAATAAGAAAGGAGCCACTCGAAGTGGGGGACTATTGGAATTAATTCACACCGATATATGCGGTCCTTTTCCCACTCCGAGTTTAAACGGACACAAATCATTCATTACTTTTATTGATGATTACTCACGCTATGCTTATGTGTTCTTAATTTCTGAAAAATCTGAGGCACTAGACAAATTTAAGATTTTTAAGGCTGAAGTTGAAAATCAACATAATCTTAAAATTAAAGTAGTGCGATCAGATAGAGGCGGTGAGTATTATGGTAGGCACACTGACTTGGGTCAAAGTCCAGGTCCATTTGCTTTGTTTCTTCAAGAAAGTGGTATTGTTCATCAATTCTCTATGCCGGGTGATCCTCGGCAAAATGGAGTGGCTGAAAGGCGTAATCGTACATTAATGGATATGGTACGAAGTATGATATGCAATACCACTTTACCAGAATTTTTGTGGTCCGAGGCTTTAAAAACAGCCACACATGTTCTCAATCGAGTTCCTAGTAAATCCGTTCCAGCAACACCTTATGAATTATGGACTGGAAGAAAACCACAACTAGGATACTTACGTGTGTGGGGCTGTCCTGCTGAAGCAAAAGTCTACAATCCACAAATTAAGAAACTGGATTCCAAAACCGTTAGTTGTTCTTTCATAGGATATCCAGAGAGGTCCAAAGGTTTTAGATTTTATTGTCCCTCGCATACCACTAGAATAGTTGAGACAAGACATGCAGTATTTTTTGAAAATGGCAACATTAGTGGGAGTAATGAAAAACGAACTATAAACCTCGATGAAGAAGATCGAATTTATGTTCCAACTTCGGTCATTTCAGAGGCTACAAGTTCTGTTTCTCCATTATTACTAAATGAAGGTACTAATGTTAATAATGTTCCTAACAATGAAGAAGTACCTTTGCTGCAACAAGAACCTTTACGCAAGTCGCAAAGAGAACGAAAATCTGCAATACCTGATGATTATATTGTATACCTTACTGAAGAAGGTGGAGATATAGGTCATGGAGATGATCCTATCTCCTTCAAGGACGCCATGAAAAGTGATAAGTCATCTCAGTGGCTGGAAGCCATGAATGATGAGATGAACTCAATGCAACAAAATGATGTTTGGGATCTTGTTGAGTTACCTAAAGGTGTTAAACCCGTAGGATGCAAATGGGTTTACAAAACTAAAACTGATTCTCATGGTAACATCGAAAGATACAAGGCCCGATTAGTTGCTAAAGGCTTTACGCAACAAGAAGGTATACATTATGATAATATTTTTTCTCCTGTCTCAAAGAAAGATTCATTACGAATTGTTTTAGCTCTTGTAGCTCATTATGATCTTGAGTTGCATCAAATGGACGTGAAAACCGCATTCCTTAATGGTGACTTGCATGAAGAAATTTTCATGAAACAACCTGAAGGTTTTGTTGTCAAAGGCAAGGAACATATGGGCTGTCGGTTGAAACGATCAATTTATGGGTTAAAGCAAGCTTCAAGGCAGTGGTATCTAAAGTTTGATGAGGTCATCACAGAATTTGGATTTCAAGAAAACACTTTTGATCAATGCATATATCTCAAGGTTAGTGGGAGCAGATTTATCATTCTTGTTTTGTATGTGGATGACATTTTGTTAGCAAGCAGTGATTTAGACATGTTGTACGAGACAAAACGCTTTCTTTCAAAGAAATTTGAAATGAAGGATCTAGGTGAAGCCTCTTATGTCATAGGCATTGAAATCCACCGTGATCGGTCTCGTGGTCTCTTAGGTTTATCACAAAAGGCATATATCGAGAAAATGCTTAAGCGCTACAATATGCAAAATTGTTCTCCAAGTGTTGCTCCCATTTTCAAAGGTGACAAATTCAGCAAGGCTCAATGTCCCAAAACTGAATCAGAACGTAAGCAAATGGAAAAGAATGAGTATGCTTCGGTTGTTGGAAGCTTAATGTATGCTCAAGTTTGCACACGTCCTGATATTGCATTTGTAGTTGGCATGCTTGGCCGATATCAATCAAATCCAGGTTTGGATCATTGGCGAGCTGCTAAGAAAGTCTTACGCTATTTGCAAGGTACTAAAGACTACATGCTTACTTACAGAAAGTCCGATAACCTTGAGGTCATTGGTTATTCTGATTCGGATTTTGCTGGATGTGTAGACACAAAGAAATCCACATCAGGATACATATTCATGCTTGCAGGGGGACCAATTTCATGGAAGAGTGCCAAACAGTCCTTAGTTGCATCTTCCACTATGCAAGCAGAATTTGTGGCGTGTTTTGAAGCTACTGGTCAAGCAGTTTGGTTGAAGAATTTTATACCTAAACTTCAAGTAATTGAGAGTATTGCAAGACCACTCACGTTATTTTGTGATAATGAGGCTGCTGTTTTCTTCTCTAAAAACAACAAGTCCAGCGGTGCTACTAAATGGATTGACATCAAATATCTTGTTGTTAGAAGAAAAATTAAGGATAATGTTATTGTCATACAACACATCAATACAAGAGCTATGTTAGCTGATTCTCTAACAACGGCACTACCACCTACTCTTTTCAAAGAGCATGTAGCCGGCATGGGTTTGGTTAGTGACTTGTGATGTTGTAATGAACAATAATGTATTTATTAAGTTATGTATTGAAGCTTCATTTATGTATTGACTGAATTTATATTGTTTGCTTATTTCTTATGTTTGCGCATTAATGTAATTTATATAAGCAAATATACTTATGAGGATCGAATGAATTTTATTAACCATTTGTTGGAAAGAATGCCACTTCTAGAATTAATAGGGATCAAATAACATTAATAGTTATTTTGATTATATTAGTTTAGTTTGGTATTTCTAACTGAACAAGGTTTAAGTTTTATTGGCCAAATTTTTGAGTTTGAGTTTCATTACGATATTTTATAGGCCAAGTGGGAGAATGTTATAATTAATATTAATATTATTAATTATATATAATATGGCCTATATTTAATGATTAAACCAAATTCATTTAATAAAGGGTCCATTAGTTTTTGATGGAAAAACTGATGGACCATGTTCATTCAATATGCAATCCCCTTAATTACCTTAGTTATAAATAATTATTTCTGTCATCAAAGAGGCATCCTTTCCTAATTTTTCGCCTAATAAAGAAGAGAACAGAATAAGAAAAACGCCAATTTTCGTGCCATCACTCAGAACTAAGGGAAATTAAGGAAGATTGGATTTCCGCCTTACGCCATGTCTTCCCTACAAAATTGTAAGTTCAAACTTATGATTTATTTATTTTATATGAATTACAAGATCATAAAGTCTATCAACCCATTTAATGAAATTTTAGTTTGCATGCTTAGCGAATGCTCCACTCGGATTTTCTTGCAATTCTCCAGTTTTATTCCCATCCACGTATTACGTTAATGCAGCTTAGCGATTTAATTATCACAATGGCAATTGATGTTTGAGAATAAAGTGGCTTCATTTTAAAGACAGGCAGACTACAGATAGATTCAAACTATTGCAAAAGTAGCATCTTCTTTGAAATTTGCTTACTTTTATTCTCACTTAATCATTTGTTTTTTGTGGAAGCTAAATTAATTTTCACTACTGAGAAGCTAGCTAGCTAACTAATAAGTTGGAAGACTTGACTCCAATTTATCTTCTTTTTTGAGAAGCAGCTCTTAATTTAGTGGCAAAAAGCAATGCATCTTGAGTGAAATGTCACAAATTCAAAACCCGACTGAGGGTCTTTCATAGACATTTAATTTAAAAATAAGTCAGAAGGCTTGAACACAATTTATTTTCTTTAAGAACCAGCTCTTGTTTTAGTGAAAAAAAACAATGCATTTTGAGTGAAACGTTGCAGATTCGATATCCGACTAGGGGTCATTCATAGACATTTAATTAAAAAATAAATTGGAAGACTTGATCCCAATTTATCTTAAAAAAATTATCATATGCTAGCTCTTAAGATAGGAATATATATATATATATATATATATATATATATATATATATATATATATATATATATATATATATATATGTTAGCTAAAGTATACTTCAGCATACAGATAATCCGTATGCTAGAATCGTTTCTCAAAATCTAAAATTCATACAGTGGATCCGAACCGTTCAAATTATTCTTCATATTGAAATCTCCTAGGAAACCAAAATTTATATTTTTTTGATTTTTTTTGCTATATATTATGCTATTTTCAAAAAACACTGTAAAGGAGTATTTTCGACCCTTCAATTTGAAAATAACATAATATATAGCAAAAAAAATTGAAAAATGTAAAATTTGGTCTTGAAGGATATTTTTACATGGAGAACAATTTGAACGGTTTGGATCGACTGTTTGAATTTTAGATTTTGAGAAATGATTCCAACATACGGGTTTTATCCGTATGCTGGAGTATACTTTAGCCAATCTCTCTCTCTCTCTCTCTCTATAATTAAATGTCTATGAATCCAAAATTCATAGAGTCGTTTTTCGAAATTCAAAATTCAAATGTTCAATCCAAACTGTTCAAGTTATTCACCATATTAAAATATCATTGGAGACCAAATTTTACATTTTTTCGAATTTTTTCTGCTATTTATTATGATATTTTTAAAAAACATTATTATTGGAGTATTTCAGACCCTCCAATTTGAACATATCAAAATAAATAGCAAAAAAATTAAAAAATGTAAAATTTGGTCTCCAATGGTATTTCAAACCCGTAGGCTAGAGTCGTTTCCCAAAATCTAAAATTCAAATAGTCGATTCAAACCGTTCAAGTTGTATTCACCGATATGCTATGGTGCATCGCGATGTATTGAGGCTTTTGTAAAATTTGGCCTTCAAACCCGTATGCTAGAGTCGTTTCTCAAAATCTAAAATTCAAATAGTCGATCCAAACCGTTCAAATTGTTCTCCATGTAAAAATATCCTTCAAGACCAAATTTTACATTTTTCGAATATATTTGCTATATATTATGCTATTTTCAAATTGAATGGTCAGAAATACTCCTTTACAACTCTTTTGTAGTGTTTTTTTTTTTAAATAGCATAATATATAGTAAAAAAATTCGAAAAAATATAAATTTTGATTTCCTAGGAGATTTCAATATGAAGAATAATTTGAACGGTTCGGATCCACTGTATGAATTTTAGATTTTGAGAAACGATTCTAGCATACGGATGATCTGTATGCTGAAGTATACTTTAGCTAACACATATATATATATATATATATATATTCCTATCTTAAGAGCTAGCATATGATAATTTTTTTAAGATAAATTGGGATCAAGTCTTCCAATTTATTTTTTAATTAAATGTTTATGAATGACCCCTAGTCGGATTTCGAATCTGCAACGTTTCACTCAAATTTCATCAATTTATTTTTAGTAGCATCTAACATACAAAGAAGAAAGGAAAGCAGTCATAAAATGTTTACTGGCATAAATAGAAACATGAAAAGTGGTCAAACCAGTACTGGATCAGTTGATATTATCATAATGCATGGGAATAACAGCGTAATCAAGCAGCACCTTTAGTCATGGTTTTTTGTATATATTTTTATGTACCAAAGGTGCAACTATCTATATGGTATGTCATAGAGATGACCAAAATGTTTAGGGTTCAAATCAAGCAACACCTTTATAGATATCAGTAACTTCCTATGCAAAATTTCGTATTCTTTTCTAATTGATTATCATTAACTCGAGTATTTGATGAAATTTGAATTTCAATTGAAAATTATTCAAATGGTGGTACTCCAAATAAGCAAAATTTGGATCTGAATACTAAGTTTGGTACTAATAAATTTGATGTACATTAATTATTTAGATGCAAATGGTTCTATTTATGGATAAGAAGAAATTTTGTGGAAAGCACACTTCAGTACATAACATATCATCGATTCACGAAATGATAGCGGACTCTGAGGCGTCTACCTTACTGGGTCGTATCCCATCTGCCGTGGGTTATCAGCCAGCCCTTGCCACTGATCTTGGAGGTTTACAAGAGTGTATTACAACAATTAACAAGGGGTCTATCACCTCTGTCCAGACTATGTAAGTGATGATATCATTGCTATTCTTGGTATGGATGAGCTAAGTGAGGATGATAAATTGACAATGGCATGTGTAAGAAAGATTCAACGATTCCTCAGCCAACCTTTCCATTTGGTCGAGGTCTTCACTGATGCTCCTGGCGAGTATGTCGAGCTCAAGGAAAGCTTTAATAGCTTAGGTCTGTATATTCAACTGCCCAGTATATCTTTTAATTTCTAACATTTGTTGCCAAGCATAATAATAATAATAATAGTCATGGGAACATATATCATTGCATTTCAGTGCTACAAGATATCAAATTACTCTCTAAAACGTTTGAAAGCTCACATTTCTGACTTTTTTTATGTTTTAATAAGTACCCTTCTTTGTCTTTGTCGTAGATCCTTCTTAATGATTGATTCAGTTTAAAATACAATAATTTGCTTTTCATCCGTACTGTTTGGATTAGATGATGGTGTGATTCATTAGTAAAATAGCTATGTCAAAGTTAGCTTTGCATTGTCAAGACCAGAGGCATGTATTCAAGTATACTGCCTTTTAACGTTCCTTTTAGCTAAATAGATTAGAAACTTCATCATTCAATGATAAATATTTATATATTTTTTTTCTTTATGTAGGGTGTTTTGGATGGTAAGTATGATGACCTCCCCGAGCAGTCTTTCTACAAGGTCGGTGGCATTGATGAAGTCATTACTAAGGCTGACAAGATTGTCAAAAAATAAGCTGCATAACACGGAAAATGACGAAAAAAACATCTTTTTTTTGTTTTTTTTAATTTTATTTATGCCAGCTCAAGCAATGCAGGTCAATTTGATGTACATATGCTGAATTTGTCGTCTCAAATCTAAATTTGTAATGTTACGATTTTTGTAAGTTTTTTTTCTTCAATATATGAAACTGAAGCAAATATTTGTAGCAAAACACAGATAACGGTGAAACCGCTCTGGCCCGGCCCCCTATTTGTATATCATGTATATTGTTTGAACTATAAACTGCTGGCCTATTTTGTTATAGTTTTAACGATACATGATATGCACAATAAAATCAAAATATAATTACCAACTAAATCATAAATACAACTTTTTTTTGAACTTTAACCGTTACAAATTTTAAATCTATGACATTTTTTAAATATTGGAAATTCAAATATCGAGCGAAGCTCGATTGTCCCCCTAGTTAAAATAGAAGCGAAACCCTGGGGATAAAATATCATGAATTCGAAAATGACTTTGTCTATCCCGTGCCATGTCAACTACGATTTTTTTTTTTTAAAAAAAAAGAGGGGATGAGGATGAAGAGGATGATTCCATCATCCTTGGACTTTCTTATTAATGAAGACATGTTAGATAATTAATGAAAATTTGGGGATGATGAAAATGATAGAATCTATGGGATGATGGAAAGCAATTCCCAAAAAATAGGCTACGATATTTTGTAAAGTAATCCGTCCATTTTTATTGGCAAGTTAGCTGAATAGTTAAATCACTGTTAAGCAGTGACTTTTAATATAAGTGAAGCAAATATATTTTGAATAAAAGGATAATCTGCATTGTTGAGCTAAAAAGTGTCGTAATATATTAGATATTTCTGAAGCAAAAGTTGTCGGTGTTTACATTCGGGTGTTTTACGCTTAAAATACATACGGCCTGTGCTGTTTAAATCAATGTTTTGGAAACTGGACTGGCCGGACGGTTCAACCGGTTTAACTGCGAATCGGAATCTAGTCCGATCCAATCACTTTTAAAAACTGTCGGATTTTTCTGTTTGAAACAATTGAAAAAAATTGAGAAAATCATGTTGTGGAAAGCATGAATCGACCTCTGCACCACTGGTATGTGAAGCACTAGGCAAAAATGGACTTTTGATATCATTTAGCCTTTCTTTTCTAAATCTATTATAAAATAGTTCGGTTTTTTTGCTGGTTCAACCGATTCAACCGGTTGAACCTCTAACCGTTTGGTCATCCGGTTCGATGACCGGTTCAGTTTTAAAAATATTGATTTAAATTTTACTCGATCTTCAAATATTTTAAAGCTTTGTTGTTTAGCCACTACACCAAAGAAGAACTTTAGTACCGCCCCATTAACACCTGTTTTTAATAAAACCGGTATAAAAAATAGTCAGTGACAATTTTGTAATTGTCAGGGATTATATTTAGTACCGATTTTTCTAAAAAAAACCGATGCTAAAATGTTGGCAAAAAAAAAAAAACGGTTTATCTTTAGTACTGATTTTTTTAAAAAAATCAGAACTAAAGATACTATTTTTAGTACCGGTTTTTAATAAAAAACTGGTACTAAAGGGTTTTCAAAAAAATCTAAATTCTGTCTATCTTTTAATACCGGTTTTTTTTAAAAATCAGTACTAAAGATACTATTTTTAATACTAGTTTTTAATAAAAAACTGATACTAAAGGGTTTTAAAAAAATCAAAATTCTGTCTATCTTTAGTACTGGTTTTTTTTCTAAAAAACCGGTACTAAAGATCAATTCAATTTTTTTTTTGTTTTTGCCGCCAAAACTCTCGACTCATCGTATATCTTCACACAAAAATTTTAAGTGCTCTTCATTTACACTGCCTCTTCCTCTTCTCTTCCAAAACCTAAGCGCATCTCCCTCTCCACTTCCTATCTCTCTTCTCTCGACTACCTCACCGTCTCTATTGCTTGTCCCTCTACACCGCTTCTCTCGGCTGTCTCTCCATCTCCATTGCCTCTCCGTCTCTACTGCGCCACCTCTTCTCTCATTTCTCTCTCTATTACCGCCTCTGCTCCTCTCACCTCAATCTCCTTTCACTGCTCTCGCTGCCGCCTCTGCTCCTCACTGCTATCATTGCTCATTTGTGTAAGGTGCATCAATCTCCCTCTCATTTGTGTTAATTTTAATTAATTTGTGTTAATTGTCTAGGATTTGTATTAAACCGAAATAAATCATAAACCTTAATTAGGATTCTATTGATTTGTGCTTATTAAATTCGATATGTATTATTGTATGTGATGCGTGTATATATATCGACTGGTATATCGGTATTAATTTATGGCTAGCAAAAAAGGATGTTAACCCTAGAAATAATTTTTTTTATATATAATGATCTTTAGTACCGTTTTTTAACAAAAAAACTAGTACTAAAGATAATAAATATTTAAAAAAAGACAAAGATCTTTAGTGCCGATTTTTAACTAAAAACCGGTACTAAAGATTTTCATCTTTTTTACCACGATTTCCAGTGAATTTTTAACACCGACTTTTAGTATCGATTTTTAATTATCTTTAGCACCCCTATTATTAGTACCGCTTGACAACCGATACTAAAAATCTATATTTAACCGGTACTAATAACAAAAAATGAACAAAAAATGGCGTAGTGAGCATTTACTAAGATCACTGCTCACGCATTATACATATGCGCTATGTACATTTGCAATCGTTGTTGTTTACGGTTGATAACTCCAAATCTAGATCTTAAGGTATTTCAACAAGAAAGTAAAAAATAGAGACCAAGCTAGAGAGAATAGAACCTATGAATTTTATTGATCTTTATAACTTTTTCCAATACAAGTGATAAGTAATAGGTAAAGAAAATCTAATCCCCTCCCTGTCGATATCTGAGTACGGTTCCGCTGTCACAGTTTTTTTGCTGCCATAGATGTCACAAATTTTCATCCGTTAGATTAGAAATGAATGGACGGTTGGTGATTGAGTTTTAACACCAAGCTTGCGTTTGGATGAGAGAAGAAGAAGAGGAAGAGGAAGAAGGAAGATGAGAAGAAAAAAAATTATAAACAATCCAAACTCTTCATAAAGTTACACACTTCCTAATACTTCTTCCCTTCTTCCCACACCTATCCAAACGGAGCTCTTTATTGCTATTTATTGCTTTTTATCTTTTTGTCTCATCCCTCTCGTAACCACTGTCAAGGAGACGAAACGATCTAAGCAAATTAGCAAGCTTTCAACCCACGGTCTTTTTTTTTCTCTACTCGAGCATTCTTCTTTCTCTCTCGTGCTGGTGCTCTCCTTCCTCTCTATCCAATTTTTTTTCTTAAGAGAAGCTAATCATATTTCCAAGTTCAATTAGTGGTGATGAGGACAGTCAAAATCACTCTTTTTTCAATTGAGAAAGATATGTCCGGCAATCAACTCATGTATTCAGAATGAAATTGCCAAATTGCCGCTCAATTAGAAGAATGGAGAAGGTGTTAAAAGGAAATTCAAGAGATACAGGAAGATAAATGAAAAAAAAACTTCAGATAGAAAAAATAAGAAAGTTCTATTTAAATTATTTTTTCGTATCTATTTACAATCGTTGTCTCTTATTTATGGCTAAGGTAAAATTCAAGTTTCAACTAATTACATTCATTAATTAATTTTTTCCATCATTTCTCCGTTTCTTTAGCTATCAATGGTTTTCTTCAATTTTTCAACTAATTATACTAATTTGCTTGATACTTTCACTTTGACGGATCCAACGAGATTAATGGTAGTCTGTCCCTTCTGTTTGCTCCATCTTTGTACGTGTTAGATTCTTCTCCATCTCGAAGAGTCAGAATTGGATCTGAATACAGTAAAATGTATAATCGAACCATCATATTAAGTTGTGTTGTCCAGAGAAGAAAGCTCTACAACGATAGTCACGAGAGAATAGATAATGTGGGAGAGACGAGAAAGATATAAAGTTTGCTTTCCTCGGAAGGGTACAAAAAGATGAACAAAGAGGAGACAAAATATAAGGCTGTCTATGGATACTGTACGGTACGGTAAAAGGTATTTTCATATTCGTACATGTTAAAATTTTCTTTACCCATACCCGTACTCGTTAAAAAAAGACTTACCCGTACTATATCCGTACCTGTTAAGAATTAACGACAAGGATAAGATAACGGTACATAACGAATAATAATAATATTATTAATTTAACAAAAATATATAATGTGATAAATAAATATATAGATAAAGTAAAATGTTTAGATAATATTTTAGATATAACAAAAATTATGAAATTTATTCTCATATCAATTGAATTCAAAAAATCTATATAACTAATTATAAATTATAATATAATATAGAATGAAAATCATCATCATAAATAAATTTGGATGAAGATCGAAATTAATAACATATATTTCGAAATATGCTAAAAACTTGATTATATATACATATATGTTTGTAAAATATTACCCGTTAGATAATGGGTACGAAATAATCCTTATCCGTACCCATACCCGATAAGTTAACGAAAATTTTTCTTTACCCATACCCATACCCGTTAGTCTAACGAAAATAAAACCTTATCCGT
This sequence comes from Rhynchospora pubera, assembly GCA_028095005.1. Taxonomy (NCBI): domain Eukaryota; kingdom Viridiplantae; phylum Streptophyta; class Magnoliopsida; order Poales; family Cyperaceae; genus Rhynchospora; species Rhynchospora pubera. The sequence goes on from CM051461.1 coordinate 124,575,370, forward strand.
ACCTGCCTTATCGAATACGGTACGGATAGGATAAACGGGTAAACGAGTTTCATTGACAGCACTAACAAAATAGTAACTTTTTGGTATATTATAATATTAACATTAAAATTCATTCAAGACTGTCGATCTATTTATAATCTAACGAATGAAAATTTGTGACATCCGTGGCAGCGAAAAAACTGCGGTAGCGGAACCGTGCTCATCTATTTACTTATGGTTAGGCCTGCCGACGGTATACCGTCCTACTCGTTCCGTGCACGTTCCGTCCAAACGGAACGATTGGCGGAACAGATTTCGGTATTCCTTTTTTAAACGGAACGGTAAACGGAACGGATTTCGGCATACGTTGGTATGAAATACAGTGTAAATTGAGTCGTTCCGCTACGTTCCGTCCATTCCGTTGCAAACGGAACGAGTAACGAATCGTTTCAGTGCATACCGTTTCTGGAACGGAACGGCAAACGGAATGGCCCATTCCGTTGCCGTTTCGAACGTTAACCAGGTCTACTTATGGTAACTATAGATATGATCTTAGGATCTTCTGTGATAGCTTCACTATGCCCACCAGGGCATCGTCCCTTCGATAGTTCGCTAGAACTTCATAGACTCTCTTCCTCTTCCTCAGGAGAGGACCGAGCGAGGTTGCTCGAGGTTACGCGAAGAAGGTATGGGCCCCAGGAAAGGAGAAAACTGTAGGGACCACCCTTTCTTTCAGCCGATAACGTTAATCGGTTATAACTAATTCCGACGGGGAAGGGAAGGACCCTCTGTATCTAGGACGTTTGTTTCTCTTTTTACGTTCGTCTGGTGGGTCCCTTGTTCCCCAAGACAATGATAACTGATGAGTAAAACTGGGGCCCGCTCGCTTATTGGGCCTTCTGATTCCTAGACCTTCAGGCCTCATGAGGAATCGAAGGGGGCCGCGTATCAACACTAATGAAGAAATGGCCGAGACGCTGGAAATTTTTTTTTAAAAAAACGATACATCAATAACAATATGCACATGCGGAGCTGATATGGGACATCATGGAAAAATGACATCCCATGACATCCCACGCCAACCTGGCCCAAATACAGGCATGCTGGTCCAAAATAGAGGATCGCTAAAATTTCAGCGCGATTCAGCGACGCTGACGTCACTCAAAAAGTGGGAGTACTTAAATTAGTGTAAAAAAGTATATAAATATATTTTCTTATAAAATAAAAAAAAATTATATTATTAATATATCAAATTCTGCCATTTGGAGCTAACAGTTGGAAATAGAAGGAAGTAAATAATTCTCTATAAGAGAGTATATACTTCTATATATAGAATGCAAAATTAGCATTTAAAAAAGCAGACAAAAAATATGCAAAATCAAATTTAAAAATATTAAGGAAGTATATACTTTTTCTGAATGGAGTACATAATTTTCCATAGGGGAGTATATAATGTTTGGTAAAAACGTTCAAATAAGCATTCAATATATGAATTTGAAAATAAGAATAATCATATAAAAATTGAACTATTAAGGGAGTAAATAATTTTCCGTAAGGGAGTATATACATCTACATACGGAATACAAAATTAGCATTTAAAAAGCAGACAAAAAATATGCAAAAACCAAATTTGAATTTGAAAATAAGAATAATCCTATAAAAATTGAAATATTAAGAGAGTAAATAATTCTACGTATGAGAGTATATACATCTACATATGGAATACAAAATTAGCATTTAAAAGCAGACAAAAAATATGCAAATAAGAATTGAAAATATTAAGTATATACTTCTTCTGAGAGGAGTACATACTTCTTCTAAGAGGAGTACATATTTTTCCATACGAGATTATATAATTTTTTGTCAAAACGTTCAAATAAGCATTTAATATTTCAATTTGAAAATAAAAATAATCAAATAAAAATTGAAATATTAAGGAAGTAAATACTTCTCCATAAAGGAGTATATACTTCTACATATTGAATACCAAATCAGCATTTAATGAGCAGACAAATTGTGCAAATAAGAATTCAATACAATAACAAAGTATATAATTCTTAAAAAGGGAGTATAAACTTTTCATCCAACCATGTTTAAATAAAAGTTATTCCCCAAACGAAATTCACTCAACAAAAAAAAACAACACAAATTAAGTTATACTCAACGACAAAGTTTTGTAATCTTCTCAGTCAACCACCAAGTTCAACTTTCTTCCTCAAGATCAAAGAGAACACACTCACTTGCAGATCTAAATTTCAGTTTCACCTCATTAATAGGATCTAGTAGTAGCCGATAAGCAACAACACGTTTATCATCACTACCATTATTCTGCAAAACATAGAATTGTACAATGTTAGAACAAACACAACTGTCAGGTTCTTGATATGTACTCCGTTGTTAGATATTATTTATTCCCTTATCATATGTTTTGTACTCCTTTAAGATTATACTAAAATACCAAACACACATGTCATGTTCTTGATATGTACTCCCTTATTAGATATTATTTACTTCCTTATCCTATATTTTGTACTCCTTTCAGATTATGCTAAAATACCAAACACACCTGCCAGATTCTTGATATGTACTCCCTTGTTAGATATTATTTACTCTCTTATGCTATATTTTGTACTCCTTTAAGATTATGCTAAAATACCAAACACATATGCCAGGTTCTTGATATGTACTCACTTGTTAGATATTATTTACTCCCTTATCTTATATTTTGTACTCCTTTAAGCCTATATTAGAACAACAAACAAAAACTCTAAGATGTGAACAACCGAAAAAAAATTAGCGAACAAAACCAAGATCCGTACAAAACTAGAAACACACATAAAGAAAATAAAAACAATAATATCAAAATTTGTACCGAAGCCATGCCTTGTGGAGATTGGTCTTATCGAAGCCAAAAATGACCTCGTCTACAAAGTAGCAGGTCGGATTGAAATCACCCCTCTCACATAACAGCAAAGAAGACTTGTCGACGTCGATCGTCGGAGCTCTAGTTACGATCGTCAGACTGTATTTAGATCGCCTGTAGGTAGCCACGCAACTAGTCTCTTCTGAGATGATTGACACTAAATCTGACCAAAAGGAACATTCAAATCTAACGTAGAATTAAACTCGCAAAAAAAATAAAAATCAAACAACGCACATGAAAATTGCGAAAGGAATCAAAATTTCACGATCTGATCTGATGAAAATAGAGATAAACATACCTGAAAAGAAAAAAAATTTGACAGATCTGATCTCATCTGAGTAATACGATGAATTTGAGCGATGAATTTGAGCGAAAAGAGAAATTTTCGCTAGAGAGAGGAGGAGAGAATCACCGTCCAAAAGAGAGAAAAAAAGATTTGATTATGACGGGATCAAACCTATTAAAAATTGATAAAAACGATTGCGCACGTGGGACTCGTGTGGGATAAGCAGGTTTAATGGGCCTCAGCGACACGAGCCCGTTGGGATGGCACGGGATGTCATAGATTAGGATGGTACTTAGTATTTCCGATGCACATGTTGATGTATCTAAAAGAAATGGACTTGGTGTTTTCAGTCAATAATTTACACAATTTTTTACAACAGAGGAAGAGGAAATGTATATACTACTGTGCTATCCATTACAGAGTGCTGGTTTTATCATTTTCAAGCAATCTTTATTATCCTAAGAAAATAGAAGCTAACAAACCAAAAATACAGACAACCCAATATTTAACGATGTCAGACTATGCCTCTCGATTTTAAAAACTATATCAAAATCGATTCAAACAATTTTTTTTCTTTCTTGAGGGATATATTTATAATTCGCACATTTATCCGGTTCTTTTTTGTTTTGATTTAACCACTAAAAAGGTTCTCTCAGTACCAACTATATTGCTCAGCCTAGCCGGTATGTAGTAGTAGCTTGTATGGATTTTAATCGGTTGTGGCTCTGCCCAAGAATATATAGATATAGCTATGGTGCATTTTTAGGCTATGAGAAAAAGGAGAGAAGAAAGATTCATACACAAACGGGTAGAGCGAAATAGGATGAAACTGATCGTGTATGGTGGGTTTCAGTTGAGCCGAGCGAAAGAGTTGAAGTTACTGCTTTGTATATCAATCATGTTTGTTCATGATGTAATTTTTATTGTTTGAGTTTTCGATGACGTGTGATAAAATAACATTGGAGACGTCCAGTATTGTACCAACTGCACAGCTTATTGGATCACATGGTACCAGCTCGCATACATAACAGAATGTGGATGAATCTCCTCCATACATGTGGAACTACTGTGCTGTAATTAGTTAGAATAACTCTAGTTAATTTTACTTAATTACTGTTGCTAATTTCCTTTTTCTATATATTGTAAATCTCTCTTTGGACTCGTTAAGAAGAAATAAATGAAAGTTTAAAGCAATTTCTATCTTTCTTTCTCTCTGATTTTATGGTATCAGATCCATGGCGACTGAATCCTCTTCTTCACTTTCTGCTTCCACAACTTCTGATTCTCTCGTTACTCTCACCATTCCGATCTCTACCAAACTCACTCATGAAAATTACACACTATTTTTATCTTTGCACACTATTTTTATCTCTTATATATCTGTTTCCTTTCTCTTTTTTTTTCCCATGTAAAACTTTCTTCTTTCTGCTCACCGGTTGGTCCCCAATCAATCTGTCTCTGCCATAATGGAATTTCTTGTTTAAATGAAAAGGTTTGGGAGATTTTACTAGCAAAACTATAATAATATAGGATAATAATCCATGTTTGATATTAGAACAAACAATAATTTTAAATATTCAAATACAAAATGCGACGTATTAAAGTGGAAACTATTAAAAAATTTTCCAAAGTCTTTCGGCATATAATTATATCATAAAAAGTCTAAAAATCCGGGAGAGGTATTTTCAGAATGGGTACCAAGCACAAAGGTTTTCTTTTAGCTACGAATGCACCAGACCCTTCTGTCATGCCCAAATCGTGCTCTCCAATTCCATCAGGAAGCTCCCAATCAAAATGCAACAAAATATGTGCAAGAGCCATCTCCATTAGTACTGTGCTGAAGAGTAAACCAGGACATATCCTCCTCCCGGCGCCGAATGGAACAAACTCAAAATTTTGTCCCCTGAAGTCAACACCAACTCGTTCAAACCTCTCAGGTTTGAACTCATTTGCATCTGTCCAGTAACGTGGGTCTCTTCCTAGATCCCATGCATTGATTAGTAAACGTGTACCTGATGGAATTGTGTAGCCAAGCAGTTTACATGTCGATTTGCAAAACCTTGGTATGAGAGGCACAGGTGGATGTAATCTTAGGGTTTCCTTGATTACTAGTTTGAGATAGCTCAATTCAAAAAGGGTATTTTCGTCAATATGAGTCTTCTCTCTCATGGCCTGCCGTACCTCTGCCTGAGCCTTCGCCATCACTGTTGGGTGTCTCATTAATTCCGACATGGCCCATTCAAGTGTTGATAATGGAGTGTCGGTTCCAGCGATGAATACATCCTAATTCCAAGTTCAAAGCATGCAGAGCGGAAGTCAATTTATATTTGCAACTACCCTTAAAAAACAGTATTAATGATGATGGAACAATATAAAATATTTAAATCCTTTTCCTCAAATTCGATGCCTGAATCACTCAATATTTTCATGATCTCACAGACTCACACATGCAATTGTCACCTTTAATAATTATTTATTTAATTAATAATTAAATGGTTTCATGCATACTAGTGCAATTTAATAATCCAGAACAAAGTAAAACAAATTGAACCCATCAGTGAAAGCCTTCGGTTTTTACGAACTTGCGAAATGATATAGAGAAAAATACAAGACATACCAACATAACAGCCTTAATATTATCCAAGGTGAGGGGGACTTCTAAGTCACCTTGTTCCTTCGCCTTTAGTAATGCATCAGCCAAATCCTCTATGTCGTCATCTATCACATTTTGTTCTTTTGGCACCCTCAAGTGCTCCTTTATCGTATCGTCTAATATCATGTCCAGCTCTCTGTACTTACAATATTGTGACATAATTAAAAGTTTGGTTCATAATTAAAGAGCCCCACTAAATGTCCAGCTCTCAAAGATATATTTTCTAATTAAAAATTAAATAATTTATATATGTCATTCGTATAAGCAGATGTTATATATATTTCGTATACTAGCAAACGAGCCCACCCGATTGTGTGGGAATAAGAAGAGAAATTTGAAGCGATTTTGTTAGATGACGATTTTGGTATGATGAGAGGGTTGATTTATTTTTTCTCTTTCCTTTGGCTCCGTTTGGATGCGTTGAGAATAAGGTAGGAAGAAGGAAGAAGAGAAGAAATTTATTGGGAAGGGGTAAATTTATTGGGAAGTGTGTAACTTTTGTGAAGAGTTTGGATGGTTAGAAATAAATTTATTAGTAAAAAGTGGTTATTTCTTATTCCTTATTCCGGGAAGAAGCCATCCAAAAGGAGCCTTTACTATGAGCACAAATTAAGAAAGAATAGGAAAGAAAACAACCATTTAACACGGTCTAAACGAAAGGTACGTTTAAATCTTTTATCTCATTATTAAATCTACACCACTGATCTGATTAAATCGCAAAAATAGACGGTCTTTATTGCATTGGGTAAACAATTATTTGCTCCTTTAGATTCAAATTTTGGATAGACCTTTTCATTGGTGCTTTTATAAGTAGTAAAGATGTATATATTAATTAAGGTGTGTTTGGATAACATGGGAATAACTCTTCCTAGGAAGAAAAGTAGAAAAAGTTATTCCTAAGCATTCAAACAAGTTAGGAAGAACGGGAAGAAAATATTTTTTTTTTGAATATCTTCTTCCACCTATTGCTAGAAGAAGAGGAAAAAGAATGGAGAAGAAAAATGAAATGAAGAAAAAATAATGTTTTTCCTCCCATGACAATTATTTATATTTATTTTATTATAAATATATTATTATAATTATAATAATTATTATTACTATTATATTATAATAATAATTACAATATTAATTATTTTATAATATTCTTATTATCATTACTTATTTATTATTCTGATTACTAATATTAAATAATAATAATTAATGTTATATAATATTAGTATTATAATATTCTTGTTATCATTAATTATTTTATGATTCTTATTATTAGTATCAAAGAAAAATTACTTTATTTCACAATGTTAAATATTAATATTAAAATAAATAAGGAAATAATGATACATAAGTTGAATAATAATAATAATAATAAATATTTTTTATTACTCTTATTATTAGTAGTAAATAAAAAAAAAATATTTTTATAATATTATATAACATTATTATTCTTATTATATTATTACTATTATGATTATTATTATTAATAAATAATAATAATATTTAATTATACAACATAAAATTTTAAAATAAATAAACAAAGAACAATAAATAAGGAATCGTTTGGAAAAGTTAAAGAAAATGATTATTATATTCTTTACTTTAATTTTTTAAAACTTTATTAAAATATTCTTCTTATTATAAATTCTTTTATTATTATTATTATTATTATTATTATTATTATTAACATTATATTGGTATTAAATAATAATAATAATGATAAATAATTACATTTTAAAACATCAAACGGAACTATTGCCATTATTTTTACCGCTATTTAAATCACTGATTATTTACTGCTGTTTTAGGGGGAAAAACGTACAAGTATTAATTATTTTAATTGTCTAATTAGTAATTACCTATGAATTGTCTCGAGTCTTCTCCTCCTCTTAACATCCAACCAGTTGAAGGAAGGAAATAAATCAGAGAAACTAAACCTAGAACCGAGTTCAGTTATCTGTTTCATAATCTCCAACAACCTTTCTTGGCTTTTGCACCTTTCTCTAAAGGCCGAACGACAGATTACGTTGTTTACCATCTCAGCTAACTTCGTGCGCATGTTCACCGGTGTTCGATCAAAGGACTCTTTGCAAAATGCTCTCAGCATGGAAATGACCTCTTCTTGCCGGATTGAGGCAAATGAACTTACCCGTCCTGCGGCAAGGAGATCTGTGTTGCAGATGCGACGCAACTGACGCCAATATACACCTTCAGAGTACAGAATGTCTGTGCTGCCATAAAATAAGAGATCTGACAGAGAGAGCTTGGGATGACTTCCAAAGTTGGCATCCTGGGTCTGCATCACCTATGTACACGATTCTGATATATAAATAAATATCATTTGCATATATGTTAAAAAGTTACTTAAAATTAACAATAGTTTCAATTTTTCAGAAAAAGTAAAGCCGGACGTAGCTAGGAATTTTTGTTAGCAGGGTCCATAGATTCTTTTTGCTGAAAGCAAATATACTGCATAACGTCTAAAATATACATAGTATAATAATAATTTTTAAATAAATAACTCTAAAATAATGTAACATAAAGAATTATATATAAATAACTCTAACACGCCATCGATGGTACATGTCATCGATTTTCTATCGACTCTTTTTTCGAGATTCAAAATTCAAACGGTCGATCCAAACCGTTCAAGGTGATCACAATATTAAAATACCATTATATATATATAGAGTGAGAGAGAGAGTATAGATATAGTCACCAATGTGCATATGGGACTTAAGCACAGTATTTCTGTGACGTCGGATCGTTTTATAATTCGTGCAGAAATTTATGATGAGTTGCTCAGATGATGGCGCTGATTTTTTCGCTAGTTTTAATTTCTCTATTATCTCTGTGCAACATAGCTGACTCCTACTCTGTTCCCTATATCTACAATATCCGGTCGTATAAAAACAAAAACAAAGAAATCTAATCTTCTTCTCTCAAGATCTGCTCTAGAATTCCATAATAAAGGAAAAGGTAAGGAACATAATAGAAAGGAAGTTTAAGAAAATATAAGAGAATGAGAATAACTGATAATTCCTTGCTCCAGATTTCTAAAACAAAGCATTAAAGGTAACAACAATAATTTTTTTTTAGACAATATTACCCTTCAATTCAAATGAGAAGAGAAATATGAATAATGTGGGCCCAGCGTCATAGAAAGAAAAATGCAGGTCATTTTACACCCCAAATTCGGGGGTAACCGACGCTCTCCCAAAATGAGGATTTAAGAAACTGGTGTTTCCGTCCGTTCTCATGGATTCATCCGACAAGAGCTACGGAAGCAAAGTATTGTTGTTCCTCTACCTCTTCTTCACTTAGGTTCACTCCTTCTAGTGTAGAGCCTCAGTCTCTCTCTAATTGTGCTCTCTCCACCTTTTCTGAAAATATTTTTGTCTCCTTGAAGCACCTCCTCTTCCGCCTCCTCTCGAAGCAACCGACAGCGCCTCCGCCTACTCTCGAAGAATCCCGATCAGCGCCTCCGCCTACTGTCAAAGCTCCTCCTCCACCTTCTCTAAAAGCTCCATGCCTCCTCTCCTTCCAAAAAAAATAATAATAAATTCGTAGCACCTCTCCTCTCACAGGAACCAGGATTCCAATATAGGGTGGGCCGATCAGCCGACAGCGGAGTAAAAAATAGCACTGTCTGTCGCGGCCGTGGAGTCTGTCGGGGATGTCGCTTGCAGTCTCCCGACTTCTTATTCCCAAGCCGAGAGAGAGAGTAAGAGAGATGAATTTGCGTAACAGAGAATGAAAATTGCCGAATTGGGAGATGAATTTAGAAATTAGGAGGAACAATTTAAAAATTAGATATTTCTTTCTGTTTCTGACAGGAATTGGGAGATGAATTTGCGTAAGAGAATGAGAATTGGTCTTTAAGTGTTTACATTGAGAGAGATGGAGTCTCTACTTAGACAACTAACTAGGTCAAATAGGCTCATTTACTTCAGCTTTGAACTTTTGGCGTAGGCCCAACTATAACATCTCCAATAAATTTTGCTACTTTGACGTGTGCATGGCACACACCCGTCACCCCTGGTTCCGCCACTGTCCTCTCAGCTATTTCAAGCTTGCCCTGTACGCCTTAAGTGAGCAAAATGTTTGTAGTAACTGAGTCATGGTTAAATTAAATGTATTGGTTGTTTTCTCAACCAGGAGAAACGTATATGAACCAATTTGGTTGGTAATTTCGATTTATTTTTTTGTTGAATTTATTTTTCCGATTCTAAAATTTAGTGGATTTTGAGTTGTGTGCATTGATTATGTCCATTGCTTTACTGAAACTGAGTTAATTTTCATTTTTGAGACATCTTTGCACGTTAATTGATTTCGGTTAATTTCTAAGCAATTTGGTTGGTAAGCTCAATTTGGTTGTTAATTTCTGAACAATTCCGGTTAATTTCTTCAATTTGGTAAGCACGTTTATCTCTGCCGCTGCCTCCTCAGTTCTCGAGCACAACACCTCCCCTCTCTCTGATTTCATTATGCCTCTCCTCTCTCTCTAATTTCATTTACCAAATTTAGTCTATTAGTTGTGAATTGATGATACTAATAGAGCATTTGAGTATTGATGGATAAATAAGTACTGTTAGGTTGTATGAAATGGCATACTATTAGGCACTGTTAGGTTCTGTTGTAAAAGAAAGGAAGAACTTCATTATTTTCTAATTGATATGCTCTGGATTAATCGAGCTTCAATTTTGATTTCAAACTAAAAGAGGCAAATCCAGTCAAAAAGAGTTTGATTTGCCTCTTTTTAGCTTCAATTTTGCAAACGGAGATTTTTAAAACGACGGTGCAATCTCTCCCTTCAGCGCCTCAATCAGACTCTTCATCTTAATCTCAACAGGAATATTTTAAAGCCAATTCAACGGCATAGAAATGTTGTGGATAAGGCTAATATGCACACTAGACTAGTGTTCTTTATCCATTCTGTCTCTACTATATATATAATATATAAAATAAAAACACAAGATACAAAACTAATTAAAAACAATAATTAAATATTCAAGACCATAAAAAATACAAAATTTTCAATGAATTTTTATTTTCTGATACTTTTTGCATAATATGTTCAATAAAAATCTCATTAAACAACTCTTTTTCTACATATGCATATATAATATAAATACTATCCGAGCATCTCCAATTCTATTTTAAATTTTATCTCGATAAGATTCGACGATTGGACTGCCTGTAAATATTTTACTTACCTGACGATGAATTGTTATTTAACAAATTGCTAATTAGTTCACATTACCTGTTGTGCAGCCTCAGAGGAAGAGACGACAACCACATCAATCTCACCTACACGAAGTAGCATGACTGGCCCGTGGGACCTAGCAAGGTTGCGCAAGGCATGGTGGGGCTGGCTGGCAGTAACCAGGTGGAGTAGACTTCCAATAAACGGGAGCTTCCATGGACCAGGTGGAAGATTAATTTGGGTTTTCCGGTTTGCGGCTTTCCTCACAATAATAAGAGTAAGAGAGGGGAGAAGAAAGACAAGGACAAGAGTGATTATTAGATCGGTGAATTCCATCTTCATTTTTCTTTTTTTTTCTCTGAGGTATATGTTACCACAGTTATAACTTATAAGAGAGCTGCTCAAGTCTTTTTGTAGTGAGTTGCAGCATGGGGCTACCCAAGATTCACAAGCTCTTAGGAATTAACCATACATAATACAATTAAGAGAAGTTGTTATACAATAACTGGATACTCCTGTAGTCCTGTAGACAGTCCAAACTGAGAGCACCAGCTGCAGCTGCAGCTACTGACAAAAGAATTGCAACGGATTTGACAGCGCACCAATGATCCCTCTGTGGTCCGTGAATTGCTTCATACACTCCTCCATTTTGGAGATCCACTCCTTCTTAACGAAAATGCCCTCACTTTCCAAACTGGAGTGTGTACTAAAAGGCGTAAATAGAAAGAATGTGAGTAGGCCTGCCGACGGTATACCGTCCTACTCGTTCCGTGCACGTTCCGTCCAAACGGAACGATTGGCGGAACAGATTTCGGTATTCGTTTTTTAAACGGAACGGTAAACGGAACGGATTTCGGCATACGTTGGTATGAAATACAGTGTAAATTGAGTTGTTCCGCTACGTTCCGTCCATTCCGTTGCAAACGGAACGAATAACGAATCGTTTCAGTGCATACCGTTTCTGGAACGGAACGGCAAACGGAATGGCCCATTCCGTTGCCGTTTCGAACGTTAACCAGGTCTAAATGTGAGGGGTATTTTCGTGCACTAAGGAGTGGATCTCCAAATTAGAGACGTGCATGGAGCAATTCCCGTGGTCCTACTCTTCGCATTGTGACACTCGGAGAGAGTCATCACTTATCAACTAAGGAATTAGTTTGGATTGAGTTAGGAATAAGTACGGAAGAATTATTCTTGGAAGAAAAATTAGGAAGAGTGTTATTTCAACGGGGCAGTTTGGATCATATGGGAATAGGAGGAATTTCTTATTCCTAGGCATAAATTTATTATAAACAATCTAAACTCTTCACAAAATTACACACTTTCCCATACTTTATGTCTAGGAATAAGAAATTCCTCCTATTCCTAAGCGATCCAAACGGTCCCAGAAAGAAGAAATATTGTTTGGATGATGAGTTGAGAAAAAAAAAATAGAAGAGATGAATTAAAATAATCATTTGTCTTTTTTTATCTATTTGTAGTTTATTCATTAATTTTTTTTTGTTATAGTTTATTCATAGTTTGGGATAAAAGACTTAGTTGTTGTTTTAATAGTAGTAGTTCATTCATAAATAATTCTAATATTTTTATAAAGCAAGTAAATGATTAGGCTGAATGTTAATATTTTTTTAATATCAATAACGTGATATGAATTAATAGCTTCATATGCAATACAATCATTAAACAATATTTTAATGCTGAAAATAAGAATAATCAAATAAGAAAGTGATAATAATAATAATAATAGAAAATAATTAATAATGTAATATTATATTAGTATAAATTATTATTTTAATCGCAATATTATAATAAATTAATTTATAAAAATAATTTTGTATAATAATATTAAAAATTAATTATTATAGTTTAATATTATAAAGTATATGACATCGCATAATAATGATGGTATTAATACTGATAATTAGACTAATAAAGTAAGTAATATTAATATAAAATAATTAGTAATATTATTACAATAGAATAAGTAGTAGTAATAATAATAATAATAATAATAATAATAATAATAATAATAATAATAATAATAATAATAATAATCCATACATACAGAAGAGAAGAGAGGGGTTGGCTTCAATATACCTCTCTGTCTGCAAGTACAAAATTCTTCTCTCATATGTTATCTTTTTGGGATCAACAACATCCATCATTTTTTTTAGAAAATCCAGTTCTAAAAGGTTGCAAAAAAAAAAATACAAATATTCTCTTCAAAAATCGATTCTTAAAATAGACATTTTAGAACCGATCTTTTAGGAAAAACTATCCTACAGAGAATCTGAATTTTCTTTTTATTTTTGCAACTCTTTATGACTGATTATTTTTAGAAACGTTTTTAGAAAAAACAGGTCCTAAAGAGAATTCGTATTTTTTTTTGCGACTTTTTAGAACTGGTTTTTCTAAAATAATGGTTCCAAAAATAACCTCTGACAATATCCAAAATATCACTGTCTACTTTTTAAAATCGGATTTCCAAAAAACATGTGTTGATGTGGTGCTGCTAAAAATTATTTTGTAGTAGTGAATTTATCTTATTGGTTGGATGTATAAGAACAAGTAGAGTGCCTTTTTTTTAACTATTTAGATACTAAGGGTGCATTTGGATCGTTGGAAGAAAAAGAAAAAGAAAGAAGAAGAAAAAAAAATATATAAACAATCCAAATTCTTCACAAAGTTACACACTTCCCAATATTTCTTCCCTTCTTCCCTTCTTTCCACACCTGTCCAAACGGAGCCTAAGTTAAGAAATAGGCTACAATATTTTGTAAAGTAATCCATCCATTTTGTTTTGGTAAGTTAGCTGAATGGTTAAATCATTGTTAAGCAGTGACTTTTAATCAGTGTTTTAAATACCGTACCGGACGTCGAACCGGTGAGGCAGTCCACATAGGATTTATCGATTTTACCTGTTTAAAAATCGGATATAATAAATAACAAAGGTCCAGTAAACAAATGAGCTGCTTTGTCCTAGCGTTAGCCTATGGATAGATTTTCCAATGATACGTAACTAAGCCCCAGGCGTTGCGAAAGCTACAGCAGATTTGGCAGATTAGTAGTCTCCAACTTCTTTTATTAGTGGATCGAGCGGATTGGTCTTGTTGCCGTAAGCCTACGGAGGGAGGGGACCCATACTGTAGAAGGCAAGCGGTAGGGGAATCTAAGATATTTATGAGGTCTAAGATATTTATGAGGCCGTTTAGATAGTTTAGGAAGAAGAAGAATAGTTTTTTTTAAGATAAAATTTATTTCTAATCATCCAAACTTTTTATAAAATTATTCACTTTCTAATATTTTCTGCTTAGAAATAGACTATTTCACTTATTCTTAAACAATTCAAACTGTCCATATAGTATAATATAATCTGCTTGATTTTTTGCGCGGATTTAAAGCACAGCGATATCGTGCGTGATATTTTTGCGCGGATTTTAAAGCACAGCGATATCGTGCGTGATTTTTTTGCGCAGATTCTAAAGCACAGCGATATCGTGTGTTGTAAAGTTTCAGCGATTTTCTCTTTTTTCTCATGGCGTACGATATGAGTTCCATTGTGCAGCGGATCGATTTGTTACAAATATTGCTCCCTACAATAACCCGGTATGTTTTGTTTCACATGTAATATTTCGCGTTTTTTTTCCACTTCATTAGGTTTCTCTTTTCAATTCGCTTCCGTGGCCTCTCGATTTCGATTGCTTCTGCTTCATTTTCCTTCACCTTCGTCGATACGAACTCTCTGGTGTTCCCCGTCTCCTTGGCACCGATCTCCGTCCATCGTTCGTTTCTCATTTGCCTCTTAGTCCCCAATTTTTAGTTCTCTTCATTGCCTCCTAATCGATCCACCATCATCTCCCTCCTCCGCTGCCCCTCTCTATGTCGCAACTCTCTTCTCCTCTTTTTGTTTCCCACACATACACCACCAGACCGTACATTGTCGCTAAGAACTCCCTCTCCATCTCGAGTTATATCTCCTCTCGCCGATCACCTGTCTTTCCTCTCCGCTCAACCACTTGCCTAGATCCGCCGAATCCGACCCATTAAAGGCGCAACCCGCCCGATGCCATCTCGGCATCTCCAATTGTGCTCTCATGGACTCGACATACCTGGACACCATGGCAGAGAAGGCTCGTCCTACCAACGTTTAGGAGAATCAGAATTATGCCTCACCCACTGCTGATCCTTCTCCAAAGAGGTAAATTAATAAATTAATTAGGTGATTTGAACAAAATCAAATATTTTTCCAACTGATTGTGTGGAACGCGCAAATGGTTTGAACAAAATCAAACATTTTTCCAACTGTTTTGAACAAAATCAAATATTAAAACTAGGGTTCTGACTTTTCAGTCTCAAAGGGAACGTTGATTTTCAATTTTTTTCTCTCTAAATTATGTGCATCGTCAGCATAAGTGTACACTTATATAGTATATATTCATACGGTATTCTTCCTTTGATTTTTGCAAATTATCAGAACTTCATCCCATTCTTTACATTAACCAATTACCTCATTTAAATTTTTCTTATGTTGCCTATTTATTGATAGTCTATTGCAGCCTTTTAGTTTTCCTTTTTTTTCCCTATTTTGAATGCGTTGATTTCTCTAATTTATTAGTTCATTCCCTTAATGACTTATTATTATATTTTGTTAATTTAACATTTACAAAATATCCTAAATTTTATTAAACTTTCTTGCACATTTTTTATTCACCTTATTTTTCCTCTATTTTAGATGGTTATTTCCTCTTTTCTGTTTAATTTCTATTTATTTATTTTACCCTTACTACCTATGGGGTCGTTTGGCAACATCAAAATTTAGTGGGATCAAGGGTTAAAGTTAAAATTTTGAGATTAGTGTTTGAGATTAAAGTTAGTAATTGTTGTTTGACATGATAGGTTAAAGTTAGTGATCAAAGTGAATGCATTCAATTATAACATTCATTTTAATCTAGACATTTCAGAATTCGAAAATTTTAAATCTTGATATTTTCAAAATTTGAAAATTTTAAAAATTTTAAAAGGTGAAAATTAAAATTTTAAATTTTAAAATTTGATTGAAAAATTGAAATTTGAAATTTGAAAATTAGAAATTTTGAAATTTTGAAATTTTAAATTTTAAAGCTTCTTCTCAAGGTTTTTCTCTTCAGATACGATATAATTTTTTTTTGTTTGAGAAAAGCTTAAATATATGGCCAAGTTAGGGAGGTAGTACTAATTCCGTTGACCCCAAAATTATTTGGCGATGCAAGGCATGTAGGTTAGCTCGTTGACCCAAAAGTCAAGCTAAACTTGGTACTACCAAACGAATCATAAGGCATATGGACTTGATATAAATTTTTACCAATCATATACAGTATTTGTCCTTCTTATTCCTACATTAAATTTCATTCTATATCTTTCTAGGTTCCAACATACTTATTAGGAAATCAGATTTATTATATTTAATGCATTTGGCGTTTCATGTTCAATAAATATCACAAGCGATCTTGATTGATTTTAATCCTGCTTTATACCTCCTGGTCCCTCACAATCATTGAGTTAATGCCCTTAAATTGCAATTGCAAATAATAAATTGTGGATCCAAACGATCATTATTCATTCACTACGGGAAAAAGGACCTTCTGTAACGGCACTTCTGTAACGGTTTTTGAAATAACCGTTACAGAATAGTGAGGCATTAGGCGGGAAAATTGGCGCCACAAATCTGTAACGGTTATTATGAAACAACCGTAATAACATTTCCGTCATGGTCAGGAAAAAAAATGCATCAAGCTTCTGTAACGGTTGTTGGATAATAACCGTTACAGATTTCTAATATTCTGTAACGGTTATTATTCAGAAACCGTTACAGAAAAGAAAAAAGAAATATATAAATATCAACCATCTTTTGTAACGGTTATTAGTAAATAACCGTTACAGTAGGTTAACGTTTTTTTTTTATTTTTTATTGATTCTGTAACGGTTATTTTTAATAACCGTTACAGAAAAGTTCTGTATTTAATTAGGTCTTCTTCCCATCCCAACAAACTCACAGCTAGCGCCGCACTTAACTCTTTTCTGATCTTCTCATTTATTGCGATTTGTGGTGTCCTACTTCACTCCAAAAAAATAGCAAAAATTTTCTAAAAATTCTGAAAAAATAATAATTAGAAAGAGAATAAGAAGGAGAGCAGATTTAAGGTAAAAAAAATTAATTTTGAACCGTATCTTTTATTTTTACATTTTTTTCTTATTTATTTCGATTTTTTCATTAATTCATGGTTATTTTTGTTTTTTTATATATTTTAAGATCTCATTGAATAGGAGAAGATCTTACATCGGCCGGATAAGTCGCACGATTCAACGGATCGGAAGTCACACGATTGAAAGTATATATTTTCATGAACTTCTCTTTTTTTAAATTATTTGCATTTGGTTAATAATTTGCATATATATATAGGCATGGATTTTGTATTGTCATATAGGAACCAAATACCGGAACTCAACTGAATTTAGGTCATTGCCCGTCCGAGATTAATCCATTAGGGATTAATCTCGGATAGTACTCCCGGTCGGGAGTACTGCTCTTTGGATACGATCTGTCTCATTTAGGACAGCGAGTTGTACGTTAGATGCAATGTGTTGTCTGAGAAAAATTCGGCGGCATTTCCCTTGTGTTCCCACGGATACGTACGCACGAGCAATCGTGTGTTGGCGTATTCAGGGAACATAAGGGGAAATGCTGCCGAATTTTTCTCAGATAGCACATTGCATCTAACGTACGCTCGCTAATGAGACAGAGTATCCAAAGAGCGGGCTAGGATGGTGACCGGTCCGAAAACCTAATATGACAAATTGGTCCGAAACCCTAATAATTTGCATAAATTTTATTGCTCAGATGAATCGGACGTGGATGTACTCAAGTAATCGATGCTCGTCTACATTTTTGAGAGGACTTGAAGAATTTATGGTTTGTGCTAAAGAGAATTTGAAAATGAAAGAAGATGATAAAATGTATTGTCCTTGTCGTGTTTGTCAGAATTTATTGAAGTGGTCTAATTTTGAAGAAGTGAAGGCTCATTTGATTATAAATGGATTTCAACCGGATTATAGTCGGTGGACACTCCATGGAGAGAATGGGGGGGATAGTACTAGCACAAATGTATTGGATTCTGTGTATGAGGAAGAAAATGTATCATTGGATGATGAAATTGATGATGTCAATGTATTTGATGATGAGAATGTAGATGATGATAGAAATGTAGATAACTCAGAATTTAATGCCGATTTAGATGAAATTGTGAACAATGTGGATGAAAATTTTGTTGATAATGTTGAAATTTTTGGTATGTTACGTGAAGAAGATAAAATAGCTTTATATCCTGGTTGTGAATTGTCAAAACTTAATGCTGTTTTCAAACTGTTCAATCTTAAAGCCAAAAATGGATGGAGTGATGCAAGTTTCACATCTTTGCTCAAACTATTACATAAAGAATTTCTTCCAAAAGATAACCAGTTGCCAGATTCAATTTATAAGGCTAAAAAGATGTTATGTCCTTTAAAAATTGGAGTTGAGAGAATTCATGCATGTCCAAATGACTGCATATTATTCCGGAATGAGTACGGAGACTTGCATAAATGTCCAAAGTGTAATGCGTCACGGTATAAACCGAGGGACGATCAAATTGAAGATGAAGGTAGTAAGGGACCAGCTGCGAAAGTGGTGTTTTATCTACCAATAATACCAAGATTCCAGCGGCTTTTCTCTAACGCGAAGGATGCCAAATTGTTAAGATGGCACGCAGACTGCAGGAAAAAAGGCGATGGCATGCTCAGACACCCAGCAGACTCTCCAGATTGGATAAATATAGATAGGGAATTTGAAGATTTCGGCAGTGAACCTAGAAATTTGAGATTGGGTTTATGTACAGACGGGATGAATCCTTACGGCAACATGAGTAGCCGGCAGACTACGTGGCCGGTCTTGTTGTGTATTTACAATCTTCCTCCCTGGCTATGCATGAAAAGGAGATACATGATGATGCCCTTGTTGATTTCTGGTCCCAAGCAACCAGGTAATGATATAGATGTGTACTTGGCTCCATTAATAGATGACCTTGGTGAATTGTGGCAGAATGGAGTGAAAATATATGATGCACACTCTAGAAGTGAGTTTAACCTCCGTGCCATGATATTTTGCACAATTAATGATTTTCCTGCATACGGAAACCTGTCAGGGTATAGGAATAAAGGAGCGAAAGCGTGTCCTATTTGCATGGAAAACACCCATTCTGTGTACCTGAAAAACTCCAAAAAAAATGTTTACTTGGGACACCGGAGGTTTATTAAGAACCGCAACCACCCTTACCGTCGAGACAAGGAAAGGTTTGACGGTACTGTAGAAAAAGACAAGGCCCCAATACCGTTATCCGGTTCATGGGTGTATCGACAGGTGAAGGACATTAATGTAAAATTTGGTAAGAAATTTGCAAATGAGATACCCAAGGGGATATGGAAGAAGAAGTCTATATTCTGGAATCTTGAATATTGGCAGAGTTTGGAGATTAGGCATTGCTTAGATGCGATGCACATAATAAAGAACATATGTGAAGCTTTGATCGGTTGCATGTTGGAAATTCAAGGGAAAACTAAAGATGGCGTAAATGCGAGGAAGGACATGGTTGAAATGGGGATCCGGCAAGAACTAGCGGCACAAGATAAGGGAAAAAGCCAAACTTGGCTGCCTGCAGCACAATTTAATTTATCAAAGCAAGAGAAAAAAAGCTTATTAGAATGCCTGAAATCTATTAAGGTTCCTACTGGTTATTCCTCGAATATATCAAGAAAGGTTTCTATTAAGGACAACAAATTACTTGGTATGAAGTCACATGATTATCACGTCCTACTGACCCAGTTACTTCCGGTCGCAATTCGAGGAATTCTAAGGGAAGAAGTGAGGAAAACCATCACTAAGTTGTGTTTTTTCTTTAATTCCATTTGCTCTAAAGTGATTGATCCGAATAGTTTGGACAAGTTACAAGAAGGTATTGTACTAACCCTATGTGAGCTGGAAATGTACTTTCCGCCATCGTTTTTTGACTCCATGGTGCATTTGACCATTCATTTAGTTAGAGAGATAAAAATGTGTGGTCCTGTATTTCTACGATACATGTATCCTTTCGAAAGAGCCATGGGTCAATTGAAGGGGCTTGTTCGTAGCCGATCTAAACCAGAAGGAAGCATAGTGGAAGGATATGTGGCCGAGGAGGTTATTGAGTACTACACCGATTATTTGCAGGATGTACAACCAATCGGTCTTCCAAAGTCTCGACATGAGGGTAGACTTGAAGGAAAAGGTTATACATTAACTTCCAATGTTCACCTTATTTAGCACAAATGTTCACTTAAAGCACACTATTTGTTCACCTTATTTAGCACAAATGTTCACCTAATTTAGCACATTTGTTCACCTTATTTAGCACAAATGTTCACTTAAAGCACAATATTTGTTCATCTTATTTAGCACAAATGTTCACTTAAAGCACAATATTTGTTCACCTTTCAGGTACAATTGGAGCTAGTACTCATATACCGGATCTTGCAATGAGAACCAAAGCACATATGAAAGTTCTCCAACATCTTGCTATTGTGGCGCCTTACATCAATGAACATCTAATCGAGTTACGTGAACAATACCCTTCTTACACCGAAAACTTGATTACCATAGAGCATGAAATAAAATTTGTCCAATGGCTAGAAGATAAAGTACAGTCCCAGTTGAAAGAAGGAACAGAGGTCGATGAAACCGTGAAATGGTTATCAAGACGTCCTGATGCCGTGGTCGAGACATACCAAGGGTATGACTTGAATGGATTTACCTGGTACACAAGGAAACAGGATGGTAAAAGTGCTGTGCAAAATAGTGGAGTCACTGTTGTAGCTTTATCTAGTGATAATGTTAGGTCGGCTAATTATTATGGGTGGATCGAGGAGATTTGGGAACTAGATTACCTGAAATTTAAGATACCCTTATTCAAGTGTGCATGGATCGACAACGGTCACGGTGGAGTTAAAAAAGACAAGATGAGATTTATAACTGTTGACTTCAATAAAAGGGCTTATCGAGACGATCCCTTTATACTTGCAAATAAGCAAGCAATGCAAGTTTTTTACATTCAAGATCCGGCGGATAAGAAAAGACATGTTGTGCTTCAAGGTAAATGTTCATCTTATTTAAGTACAAATGTTCACCTTATTGAGTACAAATGTTCATCTTATTTATTACTTGCCACTTTCAGGAAAAAGACGTATTGTCGGTGTGGGTGATGTCGTAGATGAAGAAGCATACGACCACTTCGAGGAAATACCTCCTTTTTCTATCGGTATCGACGATACACCACAGCCAGTATCGATCAGTTGTAGGCGTACAGATAACACCGAAGGCGTGTGGGTCGACACACGAAGGAAAAAAAAGAAAGTAGCTACATAGATAAGCTAAATTGTTAAGTTAATAATTTTATTTTTATTTTTTGCAGGTCATTAATTGGTGAAATATTTTGTTAACAAGGAGCTAATGTATTTTTATTTTTTGTTAATTTTCTAAATTGTAATTTTATTTTGTTAGAAAAAATGTAAAACAAAATTAAATTCATGTGTAACCAACACAAAAATTAAATTCAGTCAAAACACTTAATAACATGCATGGATAAACCAACACTGAAAATATCAGTACTAAATGAAATTAAAACAGACACAAACTTTAAAGTTAAAAAAAAAATAAAATTAAACTAATCTGTAACGGTTAATAGCTAATAACCGTTACAGGTTAGGCTGGGATAACCTTCTGTAACGGTTATTAGCTAATAACCGTTACAGAAGGTTATTAGTAAAAACGTTTGACCTTCTGTAACGGTTATTAGCTAATAACCGTTACAGATTAGGCTCTTCTGTAACGGTTAATAGCTAATAACCGTTACAGAAGGTTCAAACCCTTTATATTATTATCCCAGCCTGGCGTCTGTCCGTCACTTCTTTTCTTTCTCGATCTCGCCTCTTTCTTAAAACCCTAGCTCTCGACAGAAGCACTCAGCTCTCTCGGCGCCTCTCTGACTCCCTCTCGGCGGCCCTCTCTCGTAAAAGGTAATCCCTCTCCCCTCCTTCCCCCTCTCACTCCCTCGCTCTCTCTGAGTCCCTCTCATTCTCTGTCTCTCTTTGTTGTGCAGTTTCGATCCCTCTCTCTCTGCCGCTCTCTCAACTCCTACAGCCAGCAACTCCCCTCTCTCTCTCGAAGGTAAACCCCTCTTCCTTTCCCTCTCTGTCTCCTCTTCCTTTCCCTCTCTGTCTCCTCTTCCTTTCCCTCTCTGTCTCCTCTCTCTCTCTCTCACTGACTCCCTTTCACTGTTTCTCTGTTAGCAATCCCTTTGTCGCTCTCTCAGCTGTGACAGCCAGCCAGCAACTCTCAACCCCCAACTCTCAAGTAATCCCTCTCTTTTTTCTCTCAAAATTTGAACTGTTTAAATTAGGGACTATTTTGCATAATTTGAACTGTTTTATTTTGGACTGAAATGCACAATTTGAACTGTTTTGGGGTTGATATGGGGCTGTGGTGCATAAATCACAATTTTATGGACTAATGTGCATAAATTTGAACTGTTTGGGGGCTGTTTTGGGGATGATATTGGGCTGTTTGTTGCTATGGTGCATAAAGCACAATTTTAGGGACTAATGTGTATAAATTTGAACTGTTTGGGGGCTGTTTTGGGATAATATTGGGCTGTTTTGTGGTGCATAAAGCACAATTTATTTAATATGGACTAAACTGCAAAAAATGCTAGAAATTGATTATGCAAATAATAGGGACTGAAATGCAAAAAAGCTAGGAATTGATTATGGATAAGGAACTATGCTAGGAATAGATGTGCATATGAATTGATTATGGATAAGGAATTGTGAATTGATTATTAGATATATATATGCATTGTGAATTGATTATGGATAAGGAGTTAAGAATTTTATTTAAAATGGAAATTAAATGGAGAAGGATCAAAACGTCAATAAGG
The DNA here is from genome assembly GCA_028095005.1 of Rhynchospora pubera. Taxonomy (NCBI): domain Eukaryota; kingdom Viridiplantae; phylum Streptophyta; class Magnoliopsida; order Poales; family Cyperaceae; genus Rhynchospora; species Rhynchospora pubera. The sequence continues at coordinate 124,598,446 of CM051461.1, forward strand.
TGGGGGAGGAATCCAAGGTGGGGGAGGAAACACCTAAGGTGGTGTCAAAAAGGGTCCCGTTTTACGGACCTCTTAAAAGAAGGGCTGTCTCGGCTGTACGTCGTCTTCCTCCAGGCTGTGAAAGGGGCCCTGATTTTAGTATGGGAGTTCAAATAGATGAGGGATCCAGTGAGAATAAGGAGGTGGAGAAGAATAAGGAGGAGAAGAATAAGGAAGAGAAGAATTAGGGTTGAATTGTCTTAGGAATTTGTAAAATTATCTATGTTATTTTGTGTGAACTTTATTTATGTAATTTGAAGTTTATGTTATTTGTGTATGAATTCATGTTTGAATATTAGTGTGTTTTAATTAAATGAATTTTAAATTTATGTATTTTTAATTATTTGAATATTTATGTAATTTGAAGTTTATGTTATTTGTTTATGTTTATGTTTGTTTATGTTTATGTTTATGTTTATGTTAACTTGATTTGATTGCTTTCATTGTTGTTAATTATTTGTTAATAGATATGTCTGGAGACCAAGATAGAGATTTACAGGGTGAACAGGCTACAGAATCCAGCGATGGGGAGGTCACAACGTTCGAAATAAAGAAAAGGAGCAGAACGACAATGGAAGAGTTTAGGAGGAAAAAAGCTGCTGGGGAAAAGTTTGAGATTAAATTTGACAATCAAAATGTAATCAAAATGAATGAAAACTATTCTTCATTATCCAGTTGCTTCATAATTTTCAGGACGTGAAACAATGGTTGGCCAGTAGCGGATTGCAGATTCAAGCACCACAGCAATTTGTGACGCCGTATCAGCCATTCGTTGAAGCTGAGGTAGACTCAGGAATGGCAAACGAAGAGTTATTCCGAACGGTTGCCTCAAGCTATATGCCTCCGGATCCGAGAAGCGTTGTTCAGGTTCATATTGATCATTTTTCTCTTTTCTCTTTATATTTATTTTTGGCAGCATTAGAGTTTCTGATTGAACTGAATTTCAGGAAGAAATGCCGTGCGATCTCTTTTCTCTTGATCACAACAACCAGAGGATTAAGGTGGCCGAAGGAAATATTATTCCGAGTGTTGTTGGTCAGATCGTACACGGCGTGCCTCTAACTGATCAACAATTGTATGTCCATCTTCTCCGAGTAGGCGATGAATTTCGTGAATGGCAAGTCCCTGGTAGGTCAGATGAGCTATTGGGAAATAATATAGGGGGCCGATTCCCATGGCCGTCATTTTTGGTGGACATAGGCCACAAGGTATCGTTTTATTTAATTATGACAATCTGTTTCATACATTTCTCCTAATGACTTATTAATATGATGTCATTGAATGCAGAGTTTGACCAAAAAGAAGCCGGCCAAAAAGAAGGCAAAGGCGAATGAGGCGGCGAAGAATGTGGAGGAGAGTCCAAAGGTCCCAAGTGCGGGGTCGTTTGTTACTCGTGATCCACTCCTCCCTAAGGATATTATTGACAGGCTGAGCCCATCCGAACAAGCAGTATACAGACTGTTGATGCTCCAACCAGAAGAAGAGATGAACTTTGAGCTGCCTAATTGCAATCCTTGGGGTACGCACGGTGGCGATGTTAAGTTCAACGTTAATGTCGAGGATATTGTCGAATGTTTTAAAAGGGAGGAGCTATCTCAATCGATTGTGAAATTTTACTGCTGGTTTGAATTTTTCAACTTTAATGTTTATTTTTTTCTTCATTCAATTCATTCAAAATTGAAATTGTTGAACTTTGATATCCATGTTTGCAGGTTTTGGATGGAAGAACTTTCAACAAGGCAAGAAGAGAATGAGTTCTCCAAGAGCATCACCGTACTGGATCCAGAGTTATTGGCTGAGTGGAAGTTCAAACACGAAGAACTCGGTGCGGTGAATTACCTAACGAGAGCATTCATGGAGAATCCATCCTCCTATCTTGTTTTGCCGTATAATCAGCAGTAAGAAATATAACCAATATGGCTACTAATGAAAGAATTTTGTAGTTTCCTTTAATTCCACCAAAATAATAAATCTCTATTAATTACAGGTTTCATTGGGTTGTCCTTGTTATTAATGTCGAGAAGCGCACCGTTCACTTTGTTGATTCTCTGGAACGCAAGAATCCAAAGTTATATATTAAGCCATTCATATCTTCGTAAGTTTTCATTTCTGAATTAAGTTAAAGCATGATGAGATTTTTCAAATTAAAAAATATTAGATTTTGTTGTTTTAAATAATATTGCATGCAGGGTATACAAGCGGTATTTAGTGGAAGCCGGAAGATATAGCCAAAAGAGCAGAACAGGATTTGATTGGTACCGAATTAAGGTACAGAACTTATCAGTTTAAGATATTATTTGTTTGTGAAATTGAAATTAACTAAAAAAGATTGTGTTTCTTTTGTTGAAATCTTAATTAGGGACCGATACAAAGGGGCGGCACAGAGTGTGGATATTTCACAATGCTCAACATGAGGGCGATATTAAGTAGTTGGACTACGGTCGGAGAATTCCCTGAGGTAATGTTAAGCCGATTTATTATTTTAGGATTTTATATTTTTATTGGTTTAGGGCTTAGGGTTTACAAAATTATTTGACTTTATCAATTGTTAATGATCAAATTGCAGTATATCGAGCCGGTTGGACAACCATATAAAAACGAAGACGTTGATGCAGTCGTTTCGGAGGTTATGGACTTCATGTATGGGGTATTATTTTAGGAAAATTTTGACTTGATTTGATGTTAACTCTATGTATAGTTACTTTGTTAATTTTTGCTACATATTGATATATGTATTGATATATGTTTTGTGCTTGGTATATATATGTGACATCTGATATATGCATGATATATGTTTGTCTGCTGCATGTTGGATTGTATAATGTAAATTGGGTACCAATTTGGTACCAATTCGGCTAGCAAAACTGGGCTAGCCAATAAAACAGGCCAAATTCAAAAAAAAAAGAAGGTCTTTTGTAACGGTTATTAAGGAATAACCGTTACAGAATTCATAATTTCATTTCTTTTATATCAACAATATCTGTAACGGTTATTCCTTAATAACCGTTACAAAAGACTGGATTCTGTAACGGTTATTAGATTATAACCGTTACACTGGATCTAAAAAAATAGTAAAAATGTATTTCCGTCAATAATAGAATAACGGTTATTATATAACAACCGTTATAGAAGCCAGTCTTCTGTAACGGTTGTTATCTACTAACCGTTACAAATGTTCTCAATAAAACCGTAACCACATTTTCCGTCCACTATACCATAACGGTTATTAGATAATAACCGTTACAGAAGCCATTCTTCTGTAACGGTTATTAGATAATAACCGTTATAGATCTGTAACGGTTATTAGACATTCTGTAACGGGGGCTACTGTAACGTTACGTGTACCGTTACAAATGCCTTTTATTAACCGTTACAGAAGTCGAAATTTCGCGTAGTGATTGCATTTGCACTTTCCATTTTTCTCTATATATGTGTGTGTGTCTGTTGCTTTTGCTGCAAAGGTCATTCTTTTTTACGTTTCTCTTATCAATTGTCAGTATGGTAACATGTTGTTGTACAATTTCTATTTTCAGTTTAATTATTTTTTTTTTTTAAAAATTACATTCTTACCATTCATTTTTTTCCCTAGGTTGTCATCATCAAGAGTACTATATTGCCGATTTCATGATTAACTAATTGGCTGCAGGGTGTTATCCATGCTAGAGTCTAGAAATTGGGGGAAACTTTCGTTATCCATACAAACTTAAATTCTCAATTTGTTGAAGTCTTTGTACCAGTTGGCACTACCATTTTTGCCATACTGGTACGGATCTGGTATAGTTTCCAGTGAAATTAGGGCTGAAAATTCAATTTTATGGGTTCTGGCAGTCCAGGGATTAAATTGTAATTATTTGGCGTATTTCAGTTAATAATGGAAACTAATGACTGATCCTGATGGTAATATTTTGGGCAAATATTGTACGAAGAACATCCATAGAAACTGTATTAAGATCGCTGCAAGGTTGGCTAGTAAATATGAATTCTCTAGGTTGATAACGGTATGTGCTTCAACTGATTATTTCTCATAGATGCCTTCTACATCTTTGACATTACCGTACTTGAAATGAATCATATTTAAATTAACTAACAACTGGTTTTGGTATTTTTTTATTTATACAGAAATATAAGAGGACCATGTAGCGGAGCTAGCTAAGTCAATTTTTTCAAGGTAAAAATCATTTGAACTTGGTAAAATGTGTACTGAAGATACTTTATGTTTTTTATTATGAACTCTGAAAATTTTCCAATTTCTAAATTAATCATATTGTCTATAGCTGAAATAGACTAAAATATATAAATATAGTTTGTTTCAAGTCAATGAGACACATCATCTTCGCAGATATTGTTTGGGTTCCATTGGCAAAAGAGGGAGCAATCTGATTTGGAGATGACACTTTTTTTTTCTCTGTCATATTTATTGGTACAGATCTTATAACTAAAGCTTATGAATTTATGGTTTCTAAGATGCTTGATATTGTCATTTGGTGAAGATTTTTAGAACAAATAATAGGAGGAATTTAATTTGTATCAAATAGATGCATGATAATTGTTCGATTTAAAGTTTGAAATTTATGGATAGATTAATATTGAAGCATGAATAGAGGTTTGAAATACAACTTTAAATTGGATACATATACAAATGTGGTGCGCACTTTATGGTGATCAAATGTATAATCGCATGAAGATATAGTTGGATATGAACTATTTGGTCTAGATTTAAACTATAATCCTTTGAGAAAATATATGTGCCACTTCACTTTTTGCTCCATATATCAGTTGGTATTTTTCTTAATTACTGTTTAGTTGGCTTAATAGCAATGCATATATTATACCATTAATTACAGTATTTCAAAGAAATTAATTGTATGCCTTTGTCATCCCAGAAATGGCAGAGGATAAGACCTTTACCAGTTAATTAATTAATAACTACGTTACTAAAGTTAATGTACTCTTCCATGTATAAACGTTTAATCCAGATGCTCAGTTGATTTATATATATTAAATCCAATAAAATGCTTTGTTATAATTAATATATTTAATTATAATTAATGTGGCATATATTATTTAATATGAACCAAGTTTATTTATTAATTTTAATTGAAGGGTGGATTGATTTTGATGGAAAATCAATGGACCAGATTCATTCATTTTTAATTCCTTTAATAGCCTTGTCTTATATACTTAATTCTGTCAATTAAAAAAATATTTTTTCACTAAAAATTCTGCCATTAAGAAAAGTGATAGAAAGAGTAAAAAACACCATGAAGAAACCATCATTTTGGACTAAGAAATATTAAAGAAGGTTAGAAATTTCCGCCTAATGCCATGTCTGCCCTTCAAAATTATAAGTTTCTATTATGATTTATTATTTTATATGAAATACATAATTTTTGGACCGTTAATTATTAAATATTATGATGAATTAATATTTTAATTTCTAACATATGGTATCAGAGCCGTATGTATTTTCATATAAAATAAAGATTATTATTTTGCTTATTCGAAACAATATTTATGAAATTATTTCGTATTTTCCTTTACAATTTATTGAAATTGTTTCCTCTGTGTGGCGCACTTTGGAGATGTTGATTATATCTCCTATATTTTATTCATGATTGTCTTTTCACCCATTTGCGCACACAAAAGAGAGGAAGTTTGTCCCGTACTCCCGTGTGAATACAAAACTTGATTGGATTAGATGCAAAACTTAAGTTTCACTTAATTTTATGGTCCAACCTCCACCATAGCCATTTATACAACATAAATACTTGTTTCCTTTGCTTAGATGGTTTAAAACTACGGAGGAAGAAAACTTGTATATCTATATTGCAGTGGATCCACTTTGCAAAATAGTTCCTCTCTCCCTTACGGTTGCGCACTAGCGCATTTGCTATTTTGGGGGAATGGTCTCAATAATCCATTAATATCATTTTATTTTTGCCTGGTCTCACTTTACGTACATGGAGACATTTTTGTTAAGCAAATCTTATATGCATATTTTCAAGAGTACATGCTATTTAGATGGAATAGTTACTCCATTTAATTATTATTTTAACTCATTAAATGGAGTTTATAAAGATATTTACTATTTATGCATACACGTGGCGTTATTTAATAATGGATCCCATTATTGTTATTTAAAGATTTGTTATTGCGTCATTTACCTATCATGTTATTCATGGAATCTGTTATTTTAAAATAATTTTCTATCATTTTTTTCTCACCGACTGATTTGTATAATAGAAGTTTATGATTTCACCGACTGATTTGTTACAAATTTCGCATATGAATTAGTTAAACCATATTAAGTTACTTTTAATAATTTGGTCGTATTCAATTTTAACAACTTTAATTGTAATTACCATTTTATTAAAAGAAATTGTATGATATTTTGTTTATATATCACAATAAAGTTTTACATTTAATAAATTATGATTGTCAATTTAAACAAATTAAATTGTCATTTCAGTTTATTAAGTGGAATTTCATTTATGTTTCAATTTGTTTCTGCCCAACAGTGATACAAATTGATTTTATGGAATAACTATTACGATAAAACTGAAATAATTTTGGTATTTTATTATTAATTTCAGTTTGATTAAGAATCAAGTGTCCCTTTTATTAATTTAATTTTATTATGTTAGTTGTGATATTTTAGTTTTGGTATCACTATAATGTTTATATTTAATAAACATTAAGGATGTCAATTTGAACAACTTTAATTGACATTATAGTTTATTAAATACAATTGTCTCATTATTTTCAATTTATTTCTACCCAACGGTGATGTAAATTGAAAATATGAAGACCTCTATGTTAAAACTGAAATATTATTTGGCGTTTTTATTATTCATTTCAGTTTAATTTTATTATTCATGTGAATATTAGTCGACTATTAACCATTTTATTTTTTCTTGAATTTTACTGCATTGAATAAAACTAATTATTCTAACTTGAAAAGAACCAATTGAGATTTGTCTTGGTATTTTGAAATTAAACCAAACATTATGAAAAGATTCTGCTGTAATTATCAATAAAGGCAGCGATGATGAAATACTATTTTTTTCTAAATTATATGTCAAATTTGATGAGGTCAAGTTTGAATTTATAGAAAATATTATAACTCAATGTATATATCTCAGGGTTAGTGGGAGTAATTTATCATTCTCATTTTGTGCGTGGATGATATGTTATTAGTCAATAAGAAATTCACATTAGGTTATTTATTAGTGCTTGTATATATAATGATTAATTTTATGGAAGAGTGTTGAGCAGTTTATAACGTCATCTTCCGCTATGCAAGCAGAATTTTTGTGGCATATTGTAAGGTCACTTATCTTATTTTTGTAATAACACGATTGCTATTTTGACCTTTAATAACAACAAATTAAGTAACATATCTAATGAATCGACATTAAATATCTTGTTGTTAATGACAAAGTCAAAGATGATATTATATCAATACAACATATTAATTTAAGAGTTATGCTAAATGATTATCTCACTAAAGTATAACCATCCATTTTTGCCGGCATGGATCTGGTTGCTAAATTTTGATGTTGTTGTATTGAATTATGTATTAAGTTATAATGTGAAGCTTCAAATTATGACTTTGACTTTGAATTATGAAATTTGCTTATTTCTTATGTTGCGCATTATGTTAAATTTAAGCAAATTTACTTAAGTGGATCGAATGAATTATATTAATCATTTATTGGAAAGAAATACCAATGCTATGATTAATAGGGATCAAATAACAATAATAGTTATTTTGATTATATTAGTTTAGTTTGGTATTTCTAACTGAGCAAGGTTTAAGTTTTATTGGTCAATTCTGAATTTGTGTTTCATTATGATATTTTACAGGCCAAGTGGGAGAATGTTATAATTAATATGTTTAATTATAATTAATGTGTCCTATATTATTTAATATGAACCAAGTTTATTTATTAATTTTAATTAAAGGGTGCATTGATTTTGATGGAAAATCAATGGACCAGATTCATTCATTTTTTATCCCTTTAATAGCCTTAGTCTTATATACTTAATTCTGTCAATTAAAAAGGCATCTTTTCACTAAAAATTCTTCCATTAAGAAAAGTGATAGAATGAGTAAAAAATGCCATGAAGAAACTATCATTTTGGACAAAGGAATATTAAAGAAGGTTAGAAATTTCCGCCTAACGCCATGTCTGCCCATCAAAATTGTAAGTTTCTATTATGATTTATTATTTTATATGAAATACATGATTTTATGATGTTAATTATTAAATATTATGATGAATTAATATTTTAATTTCTAACACGCTTAACTATTACTATTTCGTCAAATATTTTAAGAACAGTAAGGAAATAAGAATATAGCATATGAAATTTTGATGTACAAGAGTCGTAGTAGAAATCATATGATGGTATGTAGAAATTGTAGAATTTTGTTAGGACCATCCAACTTTGATATGATTATATTGGTCAATCAATAAATTGAACAACATCATGACCAATATAATACCCTTAAGTACAATTAATACTTTTTAATCTTGACCAATTTTAGTTGCTTTTCAAGTTTATTGAATAGAAATTAACATACGTACATGAGACATATTGGCCGAATGTATATTACAAAGTGATATTATTTAATGATAACTGAATCTCATTATTACTTAAGCCACTGGTATTGGATATGTGTTTTTATAGTACCAATAAATTAAGCAAGCGCCGAGTGAATGAAGTCCCATACTCTCTTCTTCCTGTTTCCTCAACGCTAAACCAATCTTTTTTGGTACAACCACACAACTCAACTTATTAAACCTCACTCGGTACTAGGGGTGACGACCAGTGGCGAAGTTAGGATTTTGTGTCAGTACGGTCCGTAATTTTTTTTTTTGCTAAAAACATATGTATGATGTAATGTTTAATATAGATATAGTATAGTAATAATAATTTTTAAATAAAGAACACTAAAATAATGTAACATTAAAAAATCATGAAAAATTAAATATATATTATAGTAATAATAGAGATTATAAAATAATCAAACTTTTAAAAAACTCCGTTTTTTCCGTTTTATCGCCGTTTTATCAAGATTTTTGTTCACACCGCACAACCGTTTTATCCATTATATCACCGTTTTTTCTGTTTTATCACCGTTTTTTCACTGATAAACGATAAATCACCATGCAAACGCTAACTGCACAAATCGCATTTTAAAACCTTCAAAATAATATATTTAATATACAAAATAATAATTCAAAAGTCAAGACAATATAAAATACAATAATTTGCTATGAATTTTTTATTTTTTATAATTTTGCATGATAGGTTCATTAGAAATATCATTGACACTTATTTTATATATATATATATATATATATATATTATAGATATATAAAGATGGGAGGCATATAGAGGAGCTCGGCCACTATCCAACTCACAATATTTATGATCTTTGATAGAGCTCAAAATTTTTTTTGACAGAAATAGTATTTAAAATTTTTAGTGGCAATTTTTATATAATATCTAAATTGCATTTTTGATCTTTTGTGATAGTTTTTGTTTATAATGTCTTAAAGTTCACAAAATATTATATAGACAAATCACGCAATGCGTAAATTCGCGCCAATATTTATATGCTACAAATAATTATTCATTCAAATATTTCATTATATTTTGGGGTTTTGTCTCAATAAGATTCATTGGGGAGGAAGGAAGAAGACGATTAGTCAGGAACAAATATGATATGGGTCCCTATATGTCTAGCTGGGTCCGTCAAATTTTTTTTATGGATCCATAACTTATTGTGATTTTTTTTAATTATAAACATGTGCAATATTAAGTCTAATTTTTTTTTCAGGTGGGTCCATGGACCCACCAAAATCTACATACCTTCGCCCCATGGACCCACCAAAATCTACATACCTTCGCCCCTGGTGACGACGGTATATCGTTTACCGTTTTTCGTTGACGTTCCGTCCAAACGGAACGGTAAACGAAATGAGAGGACATACCGTTATTGAAACGGCACGGTAAACAAAATGGTCTATTTCACTTTTGTTTTGATAAATAGTGCAGTTTTTAGTGTAAAAACACGTTATTTTGTTCCGTCCAAACGAAATGAAATGACATTTTGTTTTCTAAAAAGAAAGGGAAAACGAAATTGAATGGACATACCATTGCTGGAACGGAACGGCAAACGAAATAACTCATTTCGTTGCCGTTTCGAACGTTAAACAGGCCTACTCGGTACCAACTGCTCGCAGTCCCCGTACCAATTAATGATTCCCTCGCCAAATGGAGTAAATGGAACTAAATCGGAGCTCGGATTTGGACTCCCCTCAATTCCAAGATACTATCGAACCTCGCCTCGAAAGTTGCGATGACCAGAAAATGTTCTCTGTTCCAAATCCGTTATTGTTCGAGCCCATGTGCGCAGAAAAATAAACCTGTTCCCGTACTTAAACCTCACTGCAAATATATATGCTTTAAATTAACATTCCTGTGGAATTCAACATTAATTGGTTGTGACTTAGGGAAAAATTTTCTGTATTTGATTCAACTTTTGCAAGATATATGCTTTACATACATACATACATATATATATATAGAGAGAGAGAGAATGGCTAATGTGCCATAGATGGCACAGAGGGTCCCGTGCCATAGAGTCGTTTTTCGAGATCTAAAATTCAAATACTCAATCCGAATCGTTCAAGTTATTCACCATATTAAAATACCCTTGGAGACCAAATTTTACATTTTTCGAATTTTTCTGCTATTTATTATGATATTTTTAAAAAACGTTATAATTGGAGTATTTCAGACCCTCCAATTTGAACATATTAAAATAAATAGCAAAAAAATTCAAAAAAATGTAAAATTTGGTCTTCAATGGTATTTCTATATGGTGATGAATTTGAATGGTTTGGATTAACTGATTGAATTTCAGATCTTCAAAAAATAACTAAAAAAAGACATCTATGGCGTTGCCATCTATGGCACTTTAGCCCACCTCTATATATATATATATATATATATATATATATATATATATTGGCTAAAATATACTCCAGCATACGGATCAAACCCGTTTGCTAGAGTCGTTTCTCAAAATCTAAAATTCAAACAGTCGATCCAAACCGTTCAAGTTGTTCTCAATGTAAAATATCCTTCAAGACCAAATTTTATATTTTTTCGAATTTTTTTGCTATATATTATGCTATTTTCAAATTGAAGGGTCAAAAATATTCCTTTATAACTCCTTTACAGTGTTTTTTTAAAATAGCATATTATATAGCAAAAAAATTCGAAAAAATATAAATTTTGGTTTCCTAGGAGATTTCAATATGGAGAATAATTTGAAAGGTTCGGATCGACTGTATGCATTTTAGATTTTGAGAAACGACTCCAGGATACGGACTATCTGTATGCTGGAGTATACTTTAGATTTTGAGAAATGACTCCAGAACGGAAACAGAATGGATTTCATTTCCGTGTGCCAGAACGGAACGAAAAATGGAACATCCGGTTCCGCTTCCGTTGTTAACGTTTGACAGCCATACTAATTATGGGAGGAAGCTAAACAAGCCATAATCATCATAGCTGGTATCGTTTCAGCGGTATTTCAAATTTTCCATTAGTAGTTGTTTCTATGGCATGCTCAATAACAATGATTTTCTTGGTAAAACAAAGTTGTGGTAGCAGTTAGTACATTGAAGGCACTAATATTGTATACAATTAGGGCCTACTAATTTGTCGAGAAATAAAGCACTGTCAGATGTGAGTGGGCAGATAGGGTCATTAACTCACTTTGGTCTTTGGCGCATAGAATTACATAAGCTTATGGATTAAAAGTGATATGTGTGAAGTTTTTTTAAAGTTTTAAACAAAACATACATTTGAGGCAGCTTGCCATGATGTTTACATGTATGGAACAGGTTCGTTTTAGTTTTTCTCTCACTGAAGGAATACGAATGAAATTAACTAAATCTGTAAAGCAGCTATGAAAACTGGTTTACTGATTTGTGCAAACCTTGGTCCTTTAGTTTTTGCTTTTTATTTTCTTTGCTTATTCTTTTGGAAATTGGGTTTTTATTTTACTTGTTTTGTTTTTTTTACCCGTACCGTTTGAGAACTACAAACATTATTAATCATTTGAGGTCATCAGTTTCTCTTTTGTTTATTGCTCAAAAGATCTTTAATTTCACATTAAATATCCATAGAAAATTTAATTTGCATCAGGTTTTGTATGTCTTCTCTTTTTGTTGATCGTCAGTCAGTCAGGAATGATAACTGCCATTTGCAGTTTTGCCATCGCTAAATATAAAATGAACGTATACAACAAACAAGGTGAACATATAGACGATCTAAATGAACATTTACAAACAAATAAGTGTTCTCATCATTTGTTTATAATTTTACGTGCATATTCAATTTATTTTCATTGAACTTATTTGTTTGTATGTGTTCACTTAGATCATCTATATGTTCACTTTATTTACTATATATGTTCACTTTATATTTAACGATGGCAGGGATGACAAAACTGCAGATAGCAGTAATCAATTTTCTCAATTAATTGGATCAAATTAGCTGAACGGTACAAGAAATGATATATTACCAATTTTTGCACAGAGGACGTCAATCCAAATGAAGCCATATTTTAAAGTCTGCACAAAGTATCTTTTTAATAAAATGAACTATGTAATTTAATCTTTCCTTCATAAAATTTTATTTTATTTTAATTCAGGTAGAACACATTTATTAATTATAAAAAATTCGTTAAGATGCGGCGAAGCCGCGCTTTCGCACCTAGTTTGCATTTAGAACTTTTGTCGATAGGGGAATCGATCTTTTCACTTCCGTTACGTTCAGCTTTCTTGACACCCAATACGTTGTTGGATCGCTGCAAATATTTTTCTTTCTAACCAAACAATGACGAGTACCCCCGTCATGATTTTACGCAAACCTCCTGTGTGTCTTTGCACCCCCGTGGTCGCAACGTTGTCTGTCTTCGCAGGGGATCAAGGTTTTCGTAGTGTTTTGAAAATCGTACGGAATATTGAAAAATTCTAATAATATCGGAAACTGGGACAGTGATCGATACAGTGGTATCCCATATTGTAAGAGAAATACAGGATAATTTCAGAAAATATCAAAAAATACCGGATTTTGGTCACATCGCCGGTAGGGGTGCTTGTAAGGTTTAAGAAACACGGGGTTTTTTATTCCCATCCTGGGACTATTTTTATGACTTATTTTTCATAGTGCGCACAGCTGTCAGAACATTCTCAGGTGTTTGCAAACCAATTCTCCGTTCCAGATAAAAAGATAAACCGGCCGGTCCGGTACGGTTTTTTAAACGCTGCTTTTAATATAAGTGAAGCAAATATGACTTTGAATAATAGGATAATCTCCATTGTTATGCTAAAAAGTAGTGTTCGAAATACGTTTCTTGTCGTGCTGTGTCGTGTCAAACACACCGTGTCTAGATCATCTGTCGTTTCGTGCTGTATCGTGTCTAAATGTTTCACATACTATACCGTGCTGTGTCTAAATTCTAAGAGATGGACATGCCACGCCTCGTGTCCCCGTGTCGTGCCGTGATGTGTTCTAACACGTGTAATATTTTAACATAAATATAATTTCACTATGAAATTTAAAAATCATGTTTGATAAATATATCAAACAATTAAGAAAATAAACATGCTTTACAACTAAATTAAAATATATATTCATTTTTATATTAAATTTTGATGTGAAAAATATTTTTAATTTTATAGTTATCATCCTCACTTTTTCGGATTTGGGACCGGTTACATTTGAGAAAATATAGGCGGGATAACTAATTTAAAATTATATTAATTACAAGAAATGATAAAATTATATTATTCTTATCATTTAAGTATTTGTTAATTTCAATCTTTGATATAAATGAATAATTTATACTATTCTTACTGTTTAAAGCACACGAGAGATGAAAACATTATTTGAATTTTTTAGACCAATATATGATACCTTTGCGTTTTTTTACTTTATATTTTTATTTCCAATTCGAATAGATAAAAAGTATTTTATTAGAAATTTAGTCTTATTAAGAATAGTTGTTTTTATGATTAAATGTATCATGTACAAGATTTATGAAAAAAATATATATATAATATCTACATAAATGAGAAATCCATCATATTTTTGTAAGCTTGACGTGCGTTTGTTTTTCGTGTCGAGCGTGTCTGTAGAACCTATCATGTCTTTCATGTCGTATCATGTTGTGTCTCTTGTCATGTCGTGTCGTGTTTTTGTTGTATCGTGTCATGTCGTGTCTGAAAAATTCACGTGCCGTGTCGTGTCTATTTCATCAAAGTTGGACACGACACGCTTAGGACACGATATGCCTAAGTTCTTATGTTGTGTCTGTGTCCGTGTTTTGTTCGTGCTGTACCTGTTAAGAAGTGCTTAATTTTTTTAAAATTTTTAGCTAATTACCATTAATTAACCACATTTAAACATCAAGCATACAAGGAACTAGTGCAAAAAAGTCATTCAACACACATTCACATGAGAGAAAACGGATGGAAATTATACCTCTCCTTGAATCGTATCAAGGAGGTGATTACATAGTAAGCCTATGTTATTCTTCTTTAACTGGATTCAAAACCAACCGAACCCTCTTAGTTGAACTCATTAATTCCACCAGTGATGGAAGAGGCCGAGGCACTGGCACATTCCTGCTTCTATACATTTTCTTCAAGCTTTCATTTATATAGATACTTCTGTCTCCTTGATTTTTATTTCCATTCAGGGCCATCTCCATTTTCTCACGATCAACTTGCAGTTCTTTATCCTTTAGGCTGATGTTTACTGGCAAACTGCTGGGTTGTTCAATGAAAGGTTCGACCGATACAATCTCTAGTTCTAAATCCTTTTCCATGGTTAAAACATGGCATTTCTTTTTACCATTTTCACCCTCTTCTTCCTCTCTTTCCCACAGTTGGGTCTCTTCTAATCCCAATCTAGCCCTTCCAAATAGGGTCACCTCCTGCTTCTTCAATGGCGAACAGATCTTTCTTTTTCGATCAGGTTTACTATCTTCAACAATAGATTTGGAAGCATTTGTGCATTCACCCACCTCAGAATTACCATTGCTTGCACAAGCAATTGTAGCACACTTTTCCGGGGACGACAAATTGAAAAGATTCCAAATAGGGTCATCTGCCTCAAGACGAGTTTTGAAGCAGTGTTTTTTGACGTAGGCGAGGTCCATAGCCAAACAAGGGGGCGTTGTCGATACAACCCACTTCGGTTTCAGATGACGCAAGGCCCACTCAAGCTCGTGTCTTGATGAGTGCATGGAGTAACATATGTGCCATACCCCAAATTCATCCCTCTCTGCATCTGTTAGACTGAGATTCTCTGCATCCTCATGACTTGCATACCAATATGTGCTGGGCCGAATAAATAGAGGTTCCTGTTCATTGTTATTACGTGCTTCTGAGAATTTCCTAGCCGCCCTTTCATTTAGTTTAGGAAATCCAATTACCTGAAGAAAAACAAAGATACACAATAGTAATGATTCTAGTACTGAAGACCCACAAAAATTGTTCAAATCAGCAAGTACAGTCCATAATAATCAACTACAAACTATCCTATTTTAATCTAACATCAATCCATAGTAATCTAATACCACTGGTATAATGAAATTACCATTTCAGAGAAGTATCAGCTACAATACTTACATGGAAGCGAGCAGACGAATCATTTGTCATAATTTCTGGTGCAATATGTGAGATCACTTGAAAACAATCTGGTACGCTCAACTGGTCAACATAGATGCTTGACTGAAATTCCTTGGATATTTCAATTAATATCTCTTCTTGGCCAAGTAGGTCGCATGAAAGATACACAACTTGTGCATTCGGATGCATTTTGATGCAATTTTTCACCTACAAGTAATGTGTTTTAAAAGAAACTTAATTTGACACAAATCCTGTAAACTGAACTTTAGAAGTTAAGAACTAGAGTGTAAGTCAATCAATCATGTCACTATATAAATGCTGAAACATTTGTGGAAATCAAGCTGCTCATCTATCTATACAAGTCTTTCAGTGTTATACTTTGCTTAATTTCGGAAACGGACTATTGAAATTAAAGACCTAAGTTTGACATTTTGGTATAAGTTTGTCGACAATTAACGCAGCAATGTAGCATACATTTTTGTTTATAGAATGTATTACAATGGTTTCAAGACAAAATGAAAACATGTGGACAGAAATGTGCGTGCTATTTGAAAAAGCAGGTATCTTGGCAGTATGTTGCAAAATATAATTTGTGAATTTCCTTCAACAAAGCAGTTGAGAAATTTTACAACTAAATAGTTATTAAGAACCTGTTGAATGGCAGCTTTTTTGGTAGGGAACTCCAGGGAGCACCGGCCAAACGTGCAATCGAGAAACACATAATCAAGCTGAGCTATATTTTCAATGTCCTTTTTGTTGGGAATATACTTTGTAGGCAAGTTTTCCACAGTATCTTTTGTCAGTCTACAATCCCCTGTATGCAGTATATTCCCAAATGTACCTTCAAACAAGAACATCACTGCCCCTGAAATGACAAGAAGTTGCATTGAATCAATCCAAAAGTAGGAATTAGAGTAACAATGAAAATGCAAAGTAGACTATGGGGAATATGTTGTTACCAGGACAGTGGTTCGCATCATATGCTGTGACTTTAAAATCGCCTTCAGGATCTTTGGCAACAATTGTCTTCCCAATCTCAATTTCCACAAACACTGACTCGTCGAGCTTGCAAAAATCACAAGCAGAAGGGGAATAATACCATCTTAAATTAATTAATGTAAACAAAAACACTGTCATAAATGAAGAATGCCCGTGACTTGCAAGTGTAATTTGGTGCATGAACTTTAATTATGTGCAAAATGGTCCTTATGTAATTCATGTAATATTTCTGTTGGAGCCTCATCAGCTTCATTTGGAAGTACCAACTAAAAGGAATTCACCTGAGGAAAATAGTGTAGAACAAGTGACTTGGTAAGCCGTGTGGCGTATACAGGGTATGAGAAGTGGGCCCCTAGGCCGGCCATGTGGTCCCAGTGTGCATGCGTCAGAAAATGGTGCCTTTTCTGGTCCGAGGCAGGACTCCACGTGTCCACCGAGAATGGTAACCCCTTTGGCATCTCTATCGGCATCGTTCCCTTGTTTTCTCTACTCTCTTTCCTCTCTGCCTCTCCCCTCCGTTTTTCTCTCAAAATTTGAGATAGATGAATTGAGGAAATGGATTGGACCTTTCACCTTTGGATTTGGAGGGAGGAAAAGGCGGGAGTGCCAATTTTCAGATTTGGGATTTCAGAGAGAGTCAGACGAGTCGACGACGGAGGAGGTTTGTATGCATTTATTTATGGGCCAAGATTAGCCCCAATAAAGGCCCATACTTCCATCTTCAAAAGTCAGAGAATAAGAGAACCCGCGTTTCCTGTGGCTCGGACATACTGATATTTCAGTGAAACAGATCACTGACGACATGATCAAAATATGAATAGATCCTGTGGGTCCCAGAGTTACTGACTCGCTACAATATATTCAACCGCACAACCATTCGCTGAAGATATTTAGACTAGATATGAACCGAACAGCTTGCCTGAAATTTATACTAGGGTTTTGAGTAGCTTTCTTCTCTCTTCCAGCCGCCGTTTCCACTCTCTTTCTCTCTCTTTTCGCGCGCAGGAGCAGCCATGGCGGAGCAGGTACCGGATCTCTTCTTTTTCTTTTTCTTATTCTTTTTTCTAATAGAATGTAATTTGCTTCTATGGATTTATCTTTGCTGCTCTCTCTCTCTTTTATTTTTTTGTTTTTCTCACAAAAAGTAAATCGGAGCGAAAAGTGTAGTAATGTAGTATTTAAATACCTTATTTTGATTTTTATTATCATATTTGTTCTCATTGCAGACTGAGAAGGCGTTCCTCAAGCAGCCCAAGGTGTTCCTTTGGTGAGTTGCGTTTTTTTTAACACTTCTGAGACTACTTTCTCAATTCGTCTTTTCTTTTAGTACATTGACATTGTAATAGTTGATTTTGGAGTTGTGTAATAAACTTGTGTTGAAGCCGGTTACTCGTGCTACTCTTGTTCGGAAGGAAAAAAGATGCAATTTAATAGCCTTTTCTTTACAAATTATGATGCTCTTGATTGAACCTTAAGCTGAGAATAAAGGAAAAGAAATAATTTTAGTTTGTACATAATGCAGCTCAAAGAAATCTGGAAAGGGAAAGAGGCCAGGGAAAGGTGGAAACCGCTATTGGAAGAGTATCGGCCTTGGTTTCAAGACCCCTAGAGAGGCTATTGAGGGTAAGTCTATCTGTTATATCAGTTTGAGGAATGTGGATCAAATTATGACCACTTTTTTTAGTCTTTTAGTAGAGAACTGTAGTTTGGTATTAAATTGTTTGTCTAAGAAGCAATAAGTAATTCTTCAACCAATAAGTAATTCTTCATGTTATACAAGCAGTTCCTTTAACAAGCAATCAGGCTGAAATCGAGATAGTTGACCTAAATTTTACTAGTAAACTAAATTTAATTAAGCATATTTAAGTATAATAATGTAATCTTACAATAAAAGCAGGTATGGCATTGAGAATAAAATAAAGTATGGAAAGCAAAATAAAAGAGAAAAATCAGATTTTTCGTTCTAATTGTCAATTTTACTGCTGTTAATGTTCTTGTGCCATCATTATATTGTCAATTCTTTGTCCTAATGGACAGTACTTGTTGTTTCATCAGGGACATATATTGACAAGAAGTGCCCCTTTACTGGAAGTGTTTCAATCAGAGGCCGCATATTGGCTGGTACTTGCCACAGTGCAAAGATGAATCGCACTATTATTGTTAGAAGAAACTATCTCCATTTTGTCAAGAAGTATCAGAGGTATGCTTGTAGTTCCCAATTATTATTCTTATAGTTATGCTGATGCATATTAATTGCATCTTATACTCTATCCTGATACAGTCTTCAGTATTTTGGTTCTCCTACGTGTGCAACTTTACGAACCTGGAAGGTATCACTCAATCTCGTGTATAGCTTCATGATGATCTGGAACTTGTAATGATTGTCCTTTTTGTGCCTAAAGTAGTTGTTCTTTCCACCTTGGTATGGTGGTGTAAGAATTGTAATCGTAGAACTTATTGTGGGCTGAATAAATAGACTGTAATAAGTCAGGATTATCTTGTTTATTTTATTGGTCAATGGTTGGTAGGATTTTTTGAAAGATTTTTGTTATTTTCTTTTAAATAATTTTCACTCATCATTTTAATAATGGAAAAGTGGTGGGGAAACCACACTTGTTTAAAAAAAAAATAATAATTTTCACTCTAGTAGGACCGTAGGACTATATCTTTAAATGATGTGTATCTTATATATTTTTTTATAAATTTATTTCAGGTATGAGAAGAGGCATTCAAATATCCCAGCCCACATTTCACCATGCTTTCGTGTGAAGGAAGGAGATCATGTGATCATTGGACAGTGCCGGTATGTCAATTCATGAACAAAACTGGACCTGTTTTCTAATTCTTTTTCTAATAATGGACAATAGTTTCTATGCTGTGTGATCATATTCAGATAACAAGTACAAGCACCATCTGGTTCTTTTTGAGATGTGAAATGAATGTCGATGTCAATCTTAATTCCATTTTGTGAAGTTAATCTTTCAGGCCATTGTCAAAGACAGTGAGGTTCAATGTATTGAAGGTGATTCCAGCTGGCTCGACCAGTGGTGGTGGCAAGAAGGCTTTTACTGCTGTTTAGAAGTGGCTTTTTTTTTTTTTTATATATATCATGCTATTTTGAATCAGAGTTCTTTACTTAAATTAGCAAAGGAGTAACAGTTTTAGTAATTTTCATCCTATTCTGGTGTTGAAATTTTCCTATGCTTTGACGTGAGCCCAAGTTGCAAAAATTTTCTGTTGTCCAAGTTCTTTATAATTTATCTATGTGAACCTAGGGATTCTGCATTTTTTATTTTACTGTACTTTAATAGAAAAATCGAAC
The DNA here is from genome assembly GCA_028095005.1 of Rhynchospora pubera. NCBI lineage: Eukaryota > Viridiplantae > Streptophyta > Magnoliopsida > Poales > Cyperaceae > Rhynchospora > Rhynchospora pubera. The sequence goes on from CM051461.1 coordinate 124,618,531, forward strand.
GATCCAAAAGACATCCCTACTGTATTTAATTTACTTGCGTACTTGTAACATTTTTGAGATGCAATGAGATACTCGTCCAAATACCAGTGTTACTTGATAAAATAAAAAATGAAACATCAGATAGTTTTACTTTTAGAACGCCATAACTAGTGTCTGGATTTCGGAGTAGCTATTAATAGCAAATGTTAGGCAATAGAGATTAAAAAATGGATAGTAAAAATTTCAACGGTAGCTTCTTATTGATGTTATTCATAACTCGTGGAAAGCACGGAGGAATTTAGTACTATAGCAATTGCTTCAATACAGTTCGATCTTATTTTGAAATAAACACATCCAAATGATCACATCATAATTTATTCAACATTTAACGTAGTGTTGGGATCAAACACAGTGGTTCTTTCTTTGAAGCGCCAGATCCAAATGTCTCCGTCATGTCCAGATTGTCGGGTTTAAATCCAGTTGGCAGTTCCCAAACAAAGTGCAGTACAATTCTTGTTAGCGCCTCCTCCACCAATGTAACATTAAATTCAAGTACCATTATTGTCAGAAGAAACTATCTCCATTTTGTCAAGAAGTATCAGAGGTATGCTTATAGTTACCAATTCTTATTCTTGGCTCCGTTTGGATGGCTTCTTCCCGGAATAAGGAATAACCACTTTTTACCAATAAATTTATTTCTAACCATCCAAACTCTTCACAAAAGTTACACACTTCCCAATAAATTTACTCCTTCCCAATAAATTTCTTCCATTCTTCCTTCTTCCTACCTTATTCTCAACGCATCCAAACGGAACCATATGCTTTTTTTGATGCATATTAATTGCATCATATACTCTATCCTGAATCCTGATACGTAGTCATCAGTATTTTGTTCTCCTATGCGTGCAACTTGATGTACCTTGAAGTTATCACTCAATCACGTGTATAGCTTCAAGATGATCTGGAACTTGTAATGATTTGTTTTTTGTGCCTGCAGTAATTCTTTCGATCTTGGTATGGTTGTGTAATTCTGTAAGAATTGTAATTTTGGAACTTTTATTGAGGGTTGAATAAATGGATTATTGGACTGTAATAGGTCAGGATTTTCTTGTTTATTTTGTAGGTTCATGGTTGGTGGTATTTTTAAAAGGTTATTGTTATGTTGTTTAAAATAATTTTCACTATCATAGGTATTTATCTTTAAATGATTTGTATCTTATATTTTTCTTTCCTTAAGTTCATTTTTAGGTATGAGAAGAGGCATTCAAATATCCCAGCCCACATTTCACCATGCTTTCGTGTAAAAGAGGGAGATCATGTGATTATTAGACAGTGCCGGTATGTCAATTCATGAACAAAACTGGATCGGTTTTCCAATTATCTTTTCTAATAATGGACAATAGTTTCTACACTGGGCGATTCGAATACCTTTGTACATGGATAAAAAGTACAAAGCACCATCCAGTTATTTTTGAGATATGAAATGAATGTAGACATCAATCTTGAATCCATTTTGTGAAATTAAATCTTTCAGGCTTCTCAAAGACGGTGAGGTTCAATGTATTGAAGGTGATTCCAGCTGGTTCAACGGGTGGTGGTGGCAAGAAGGCTTTTACTGCTGTCTAGAAGCGACAATTTTCAATATCATGGTATTTTGAATCAGATGCATCACTTTTGTTAGCGGAGTAACAATTTTAGTAATTTTCATCCTATTCTAGCGTTGGAATTTTCTTATGCTTGGACGTGAGCCTATTTTAGTAAAAATCTATATTTTTTGTTCAAGTTTTTATTTTTTTAATCAATTTGTCTCATGTGAACCTGGGATGCTGTCTTTTATCGTTCTACTTGAGTAGAAAATCGTCAAATATTGAACATTAATCAAACGATCCAATCACAACTTTACAACATCAAATTTCAAGGTTTTAAAATGTGATTTGTGCAATGTAGCGGTTGGTGGTGATTTAGTGTTTATCAATGATAAAATGGCGATAAAACGGTTGTGTGATTATAAAACAGTGATAAAACAGATAAAATGGAGTGTATGGTATAAACTGAAATTTAGATAAACTGGAAGAAAGGGAGTTTTTTTAAAGCTTGTTAAATTTATAGAGGTTGGATGATGGTATGTGATAAAACGGTTATGCGGTGATCAAATGGTGATAAGTGGTTATGCGAATTGGCTAAAAAAATAGATAAATAAAATGGAGCATTTTAAAAGCTTGATTATAACATTTTTAAATGTGCGATACATCGATAAATAAATTCTGGTCACATTTTGGAGATGTGGTGCCCTGTGATACATTGATGCATTTTTTAAACTATTTCACTGAATCAGATTTAATTGTTTGGATATAAAGTTCTGAACACTGAACTCGGTCGAAATTCCAAAATATTATTTAATTAAAACACAGCAGCTATGTTTTAACTTTAAGCAGGCCATGACTTGTTACTGCATTTCGATTAAACTGGCTAAACTCGAGCATGCTAGCCCTCTGTAGCTACCAGTGCCTTTACGTAAATATTGTTCGATTACAAATTACAATTTATTCAAATCTAAAATTCAGGCAGAGGGACACGCAGTGTTGGTATCAAACACAGTGGTTCTTTCTTTTCAGTGGCACCTCCAAATTTCTCTGTCATGTCCAGGTTTTCAGGTTTCATTCCATTTGGCAGTTCCCAATCAAAGTGCAACAGGATCCTTGCAAGAGCCTCCTCCAGTATTGCAATGCCAAATTCAATTCCAGGACAAATTCTTCTCCCGGCACCAAATGGCACAAATTCAAAGTTCTGCCCATTGAAGTCAACAGCAGATGTTTCAAATCTTTCTGGTTTAAATTCCTCTGGATCTTCCCAGTACTCGGGATTCCTTCCTAGAGCCCATGCATTGACTAATATCCGGGCTCCAGTTGGAATTGTGTAGCCTAATATCTGGCAATTCTCCTGGCATACTCGTGGTCCTAGCAAGGGGGCTGGTGGGTGCATTCTCAGGGTTTCCTTGATTACTAATTTCACATAACCAAGTCCATTCTGATCAATCTTAGTACCCCCCCTTGCAGCTTGCCTTATCTCTGTCTGGGCCTTCGCCATTATCTCCGGTTTCCTAATTAGTTCTGCCATCGCCCAAGTGATTATTACTGCTGATGACTCTGTTCCACCAATAAGCAAATCCTGAACAAAGACTCATGAGATGAGACTATGTTTGTTAAAATATATTCACTGTATATCCAATATATACTCTAAAAATATATCCACATTTTTGTACTTACTGAGCTCCAATATAAGAGAAATTCCCACCATATTTTATAAAAAAAAAAACCTACTTTTGTAGTGGTACAGAAAATAATAACGATATATTGCAGGCTGAACACTACGTTATAGTTATCTCTCCACAAAAGAATACTAAGTCGATGGCTGTACTGCCTAAACTGCATCGTTTTTCCCTACATAATCAGACATATTAAACTTTTGTCACGCTCTCCATGTGGAAAACAGAAACAAATATTGGAATTCAACTGCCGTAATCAATTTGTATTCTCTTTCAGTCTTTCGTTCTCTTATTAAGAGATATTTGCATTCTATTTAAAAATGTATCCTTTGTGTATTATATATTATAAGCAGGTATATAGTAAAGTTAGTTGGACGCTTACCAAGATGACAGCTTTTATGTTGTCCATCGTGATAGACTCTTCCAAGTCACCATTTTCCCTTACATTGATAAGTACATCAACCAAATCATATTCAAGCGCTTCTCCTCCTGTCTGTTGTCGCGGCTTCTTCAAATGCTCCTGAATAATGCTCTCCATTACCATATCTAATTTGCTACATGTATACATAATGAAAATTTGGATGTGAGCTGAACATGAAAAACTGAAGAATTAATAAATATTTCAACATGTAAATTTAGATTGCAAAGAAAAAAAATCATTTTATTTAGCCTCATACAATGAAGGGGGAAATTAGATTACGAATAAAAAGTGACCTTTTAATTTATCTTAAAACATATGAAGGGAAGATTAATTGATCGTAAATTTCAATATACGCCCAATAACTAAAAGGATGATGGAGAAATAGGAATCCGTGTTATCAAAGGATTTCCTGCGATTCTTGTCAATCATCCACTTTGATATTTCGTTGAAATAAAATGGGAATATTCTTTCTTCATTGATCAATAATTTCGATCCTTGGGAAGCATTATGATCGTCCAATCTTTGAGAAGTATTACGATCTTTCAATAAGAAGGGTTTCAATTTCTTCAAAAGAACGATTTGAAGACGTAGTGGTTCGAACGACTTCTCTTGGATCAGATCTTTCAATTCATAAATATGCATAATTTTTTAAATGTTCTTCTAGCTAATGTCCCTTTTGGGCTTCTAAAACTCTGGCTACAAGAAAATCACTTCAGGGAAACAACAATGCTACTCTAGAGGTTCAACTGTTATATATGTTAAGGTCAGGATTAATTATCAATATATAATAGATAAGGGTTTTGAACAGTTGGAAACTAAGCATTGCTGGAAAGTGAAAAGTATAAGAGAGGCTCCTTTTTACCTGTGGAGTCTCACAAGTCTCCTAATGTTCACGTCCAACCAACTCAACGAAGGGAAAAAGTCAGATAGATTAAATGTAGATAAGAGCTCCGATGCCTCATTGAAAATTTCCACAAAGGGCCTTCTATTTTTACACTTTCCCCCAAATGCTGCACGAATAATAATATTGGTTGTATGCTCAGACATCTTGGCAGTCAAATTGACTGGTGATTTATTCGGAATTATTGTGAAGCTCTTCAACATGGCATTGAACTCTTCTTCCCGGATAGAGGAGAAAAATTTGACATGTTTAGAACTGAGGAGCTCGCTGGTACAAATTCGACGCATATTGCGCCAATATGGGCCATTGGAGAAGGCAATACCTTTGCTACCATACATGAGAATGTTTGGTGCACACATCACAGGACGGTTCGCCAGGCTAGCATCATGTGTTTTCATCACCTATGTTGTTTGTATACACCAATGTCAAAATTATATTACGCCATCCAAAAATAAAATGTCTGGACATATGCAAGATTACATTCATATGAATCAAATTTGTCTAATTAGCAAGAAGATTGTTTAATTACAATTAATCTGTGGGACTTTAAATTAAAAAACTTTCCGAAGCTCATAATTAGATAAAGATATAATGATACTCATAATACAAATTCAAAGACCTTCGAAATTTTTTTGCTTTCCAATCAACTAATTTATGCAAGAAATATTGTAGAGCTACTTTACACGTTCCTACTCTCGTTAGCTTTTTGTAGGAGTGGTTCAAGATCGGCATGATGTCTCGTGAATGAAAGTCGGAAGACTCATAACTCTGAATCCTTCTATATGCATTTTGTTTTGCTATTAAAAAATCAAGAAAAATTAAAGTTAAGACAAATTACCTCACTTTTATGATTCACTAGTAGAATATTATGTACACATATTAAGATATACCGAAACTTGGTCCGAAATATTAAAATTTTTTAATTTTAAGGTTATTGGCAGAACTAATTCCAAATTTAATTGGAAAAAGGGAAAAAAAAGGTGTTTTCTCTAAAAATCAATAAATTTGTAAAAACAATACAAGAAATTGTGTCCTTTCTTATTGCTACCTTTACCGAATTTCATTAATTCTTAGCAAGAGTTAGCCACTGATAAAAGAAAGAAAGCGATTCCGACAAAATCGAATGAATCAGACGGTCTCCATAGCATGCTCGAATCAGACCAATTCTATGCCTCCATAACCTGAAGTCCATTTACCAGTAGTCAGACGGTCTCGATAACATGCTCGAATCAGATCAATTCTATGCCTCATATCTTCCTCTGAGCTACCGCCTCTCTTAAATATAGCAACCATGGAACATAAAACTGTTGGAATATTTAGGAAATCTTGCAAAAAATATTTCATCATTATGGACATATATTGCTTGATGAATAAAAATTGTTGAATATGGTAATATTCCAAGAATAAATATGGCTATTAAGTATAATATCTTGCAGATTTGTGCAAAAGATTGTGATACCTAATATTGGTGGATTTGTAATTAAATATTTTCTTGATGGACCATTATGGTAATACTTGGAAGACACTCTTGGTGTCTCCACTATAAATAGGGGTTGATCCCCAAGAGACAAGACAAGCACAAATATACACGCTACACCCCTCCCTAATGCTCTCCATCAGTTTTAGAGAGAGAGAACAATCAAGTTTAGACACACTGGTCTCAAAAATTGTCTTGCACTCTTTGAAAATCATTTCCCCAACCTTGGTGCGTGCACAGACGTTGCTAAGTTGCTGCTGGAGCATAGAAGATATATTCAAGATCATAGAATAATCAGATGGATCCAAATAACGCTTCCGCTTAGTTTATATTAAAGTTTCACGTGAGTCGTTCCTTGAATTGAAAACCTTACAAAAACCTCTCAATCACAGAAAAACAAAGCTGAAAAACGGATGATAGACGCCAATTAATAGAAAAGTCATTGGAAATCCTAACCTCGACCAAGACCAGCACAAAAGGAAGGGGGAGCTCCAATTGTAGATCTATGAAATGTGGTCATTGCAAAATAGCAGGGCACACGCGTGACCTTTATCAAGGAGAAGAAAGAGAAGAAAGGCGGCGATACAACCAGAAAAAAAGGAAAGAACACCTAGCGAAGGGGAAAAATCAGGATACGAAGTGGCGGCTCAAGCTGCTGATTGATCGGGAAAAAAGAAGGAACGAAGTCTTGGTTCGAGCACAGGTTATTCCTCTGGGTCTCTAACTAAAGAAGACAAGTTTGCTCCAAAACAAAGAATTCGGAGGGAAAATAAGGGAAAGTGACGGTCTGACCGAAGGTTTATTCGCTCTAGATGCGTAGGAGAGCACTGGAAAGGAAGAGAAAAAAAGTGAGAGATAGGTGATTTGATGAAGGTTTACTGTTTGTACATCCGATTTGGAGGGTAACAACTAACAAAGATAGGACAACCTTACTCTCTCACTCTTTTCATCATTCTTTTAATAACGTTGTTCTCAAGCTGACCTTTAGCTTCCTTCCCAAAAAAAAATTAAAACCATCATTAAAATAATCAAGAATTTTGATTATAATACTGAATTTTTTTTCGAATTTAAAAATTGTTATTGTAATATCGGAGTTTCAAAGTTTTATTGTAATATCGGACTCCCAAAGTACGAAACTAGGCAATATCAATATCTCGACTGATAAGGATCATCAATGATTTCTATCATTCCATCATCCTCATAACGTATTTTCCATTTTTATAAAATGCGTAATTTAACTTAATTCTATTTCCGGAAACTCATCCATCATCCCCTAGAGTCATCCCCTCTCTCCCTCTTTGTTTCGCTAACTTTCCCTCCCTGGCTCCCTCCTTCTCTGATTAATTACTATCCAACGCTCATCACTCCCTCTCGTCTGTTTTGATACACATAACAGTTCTGGTTAATATATATAAATGTTTCTAGCTAATATAGTAAACATTTTAGTTAATATATATAAAGATTCTAGTTAATACAATAAAGGTTCTGATTCATATAGTAAAAGTTCTGGTTAGTATATATAAAGGTTTTAGTTAATACAGTAAAAATTCTAGTTAATACAGTAAAAGTTCTAGTTACTACAGTAAAAGTTCTAGTATATATATATAAAGATTCTAGTTAATATATATAAAGTATCTATTTATATATACAAAGGTTCTAGTTAATATATATAATAGTTCTATTTAGTATAATAACTATTCAAGTTAACTAGAACATAACTGTTCTGTTTAATATACTAAGCTCTCCCTCTCCTGACGCTCATTCCCTCTCATCCCTAGACTTTCGAAAATAAAAACGTGTTTTCTAAAAATAAAAGAGGATGATGAAAATGATAGAAGAGGAAAAATGACAGTAAGCAATTCCGATATCTCAACCTACGATACTAAAAAAAATTTAAAAAAATAATAAACATCGAACTTTAGAAATGTGGATGCTTTAAAATTTTCGGTGGGTAACAAATTTATGGCAACTATCGGTGGGTCCCATGTCTCTTATTGTTGCAAAGTCAACAAAATCGGTTTGTCCACATTAAAGTTGTGATTTTGATTTTTTTTCCTTATATAATTTTTTATTGAAAACCTTCTCTTTGTATATATTTTCAAAATAAATATAAATAATGATTATAAGAAAATGAATTAATAATGTAACCAATATATTATTTATACATATTAAAGTATATTCATATATTATGCAAATTAATTTATATTTATAAATATATATCTTTATATATTTTATATTTTCATATATTGTAATTATTGAATTTAAATTACTTCATTAAGATTTTAATGTTAGAGTTATCGGAGAATAAATCAATAAATTTTTTATTTATTATGTTGATTTACTTGTCGATAACCTAATTTTATTCTTTTAACATAATATTTATGTTAAAGCCGATACCCATTAAATGCAAAATTCATTGACTATAAAGAAGCAAATTTATTCTCCACAAATTCAACCTGTCATATCCACAAATTCAAGCTGGGATATACTAAATGTGCTATGCTTTTCATTATGTGGTTATATGCAACCACCATATTCCAAAAAATGAAACACACATTGATGTTCGCTCATCTAAGCCCACATTGCCCTCGTAATTAGCTAATTAATGCAACAAAAGGTACTAAACCATAAACATTTAATTAAGGCAGTGTTAGATGATGCACTAATGAATTATTTGATCGATATTAAGTATAACACTTAACACGTTATTCCATGCTATATAAATATAGGACCTAAATAAAAATGGGAGTGGCTAGTGTCAAACATATAGGACACATACACTTGTCCAATATGATAAAATTTTAACTTTTAAGATCAAAATAGCCAATCCAAACCACTCAAATTCTTTTACGTTATAAAATTTCCGTGGAGACCAAATTTTATATTTTTTCAAAATTTTTTACTATTTTTTTGAAATTTTTTAATATACTCAATCTAAAAAATTATGAGCAATCCAAATTTGAAAATTCGAAAAAAAATAGTTAGAAAATTTGAAAAAATATAAAATTTGATTTTCAAGGATATTTTAATATAGAGATCATATTGATTGGTTTGGATCGGCCATTTGAAACTTTAATAGTCGACATTTAGATCGTGTTTGATGTCCTATATGTTTGATTCTAGCATTACTCAATAAAAATTATATAAATAAATTCATATCAAAGTTTGACATGAAGGAGTTGTGGGCCGCTGTAATTTTTTACTTTAGGCCGAACATATCAGGGCTGTAAACGGAGTATTCATCCACGTGTTCCGTGACTGTTTCGTTCAAAACGGAACGGCTAACGGTATAAATTTTCATTTCGTTTCAAAACGGAACAGATTTTGTTATATGTTTAAGTGGTATACAGTTGAAATTTGGTCATTCCGTCCTATTTCGTTCAAAACGAAACAGCTAACGGAACTCCTGTATGTTTCGTTATCGAAACAGAACATTCAAACGAAATGGTCCATTCCGTTTTCGTTTGACACGCCTAAACATATAACAAGTTTTAATGGAGGAGCAGGTGGGTCCCATGTGTATTATTTTTTTTATTCATTTTGTTTAGTATGGGACTTTGAGATACCTATGTTGTCTTGTATCGGACTTCCAAAGTCCGATATTACAGTAATAATAATAGTACTAAAATTCTAGATATTTAGTAATATAATCAAAAGAATCTTCATGGATTTCGTTTTAAAATGTTAAAGAAAGAAACTCGAGGAGAGGAGAAGGGCGATGGCGATTCCTAAAACCACTCAGGCGATTCCAAAAACCACTAAAAAAAGATAAGGTATCTTTTGACACAAAAGAATTCGGCATCCTTCCCGATAAAATTCTAAATTATCTTTTTGATTTTCACAAATTAGATTGTAGTAATTGTGTGGTGTGCAAACTTACTAAGCACACTAAGCTTGCTTTTTACATTTCAAATAATAAATGTGATAAACCGTTTGATTTTATTCATTTTAATGTTTGGGGATCATCTATCATTGTTTCTTTTAAATGCTGTAATTGTCATATTCATAGATGATTTTTCACATGTGACTTGATTATATTTGTTAAAAAAACTAGCAAAAGATGCCCTATGTGCACAAATGAATAAACAAAATAATATTAAACAATAAAAATATGTTGCTTAATTTACTAGAGATACCAATAGATATGTTGCTCAATTTATTTTCCTATTAGATATGTTAATATTTATATGTTAATAATATTAACATATCTATTGATCGATAGATATGTTACTCAGATACGGCATTTTGACAGCGTATCCCGTGTCGGACACGTATCCAACGCGGATACGTGTGCGATGCGCACCGGGTGGGCCAGCTGGCGAATCTGAATATTTTACTTTATTTGACCACAAGATACGGTCAAAGATGCGCTACAGATACGCGTATCCAGGACGAAATGCGCGGGTCCAGGAATAATTATGGAATGCGTCACCTACACACCAACGGAAAACCTCACCTTTGGGCAGATACAACATAGCACTACTCTTGCCCTATATATACTATCTATGTATTAGTTCCATTTCCATCGTGGGACTAAAATTATACTTCAAAATCGGACAAATAGAAATACTTATTGGGCATAGGTAGTGAGGTGGGCCTTGGGTGCTTCAGCAGTTCGGCTTCTCAAAGTTTTTTTTACTGTTAACTTATTTTCGTTTTGTTTTTTTTGTCCTTTTATTTTTCATAGTTTAATAATTGTTAACTTTCTCAACATAAATTAAAATATAAAAATTAATTTTTTTTACAAAATATATTTTATTATTATTTTATATATACTACCGTATCCTAGTTTTTTGAAAAATGACGTATCCCCGCACCCCCATCGTATCCGATACGATACCCGTACCCGCACCCGAGTAACATAGATCGATATCTAACCAAAAATTAAATCGATTGAACGACGCAAACATGTGTTTACACGCTAGATCTAGCGTGTGATATCTCTTGAAGTCATGCGTTTATAAGAAGTAGAGATAAAAGTTAAGCTTTTCTAAATTTCATGTTTTTTTTTCAAATTTGATTGAAAAGCAATATGACACTAGAATTAAAATTCTTAAGACATATAATGGAATAGAATACATAAATCAAAATTTTTCTAATTTACTTAAACAAAAAAAAATTCTACATCAAACTACTTGTATTTATACTTCACAACAAAATGGAATTTTCGAAAGAAAAATTCGTCATTTACTTGAAATGACAAGAGCTTACTTTTTCAAAATAATGATCCAAAAATTTATTGGTTGGATGGTGTTATTACCGCCACATATTTAATAAAAAGATTAGCTAGTGTTACATTAAAAATTAGAGTTCTTTTGAAATTCTTTACCAAGAAAAAATTAATATATGTCACTTACAAGTTTTTGGGTACATTTGTTATGCTCATATAAATAAATTAGATTAGATAAATTAGCCTATATTTCTATTAAAACTATTTTTTTAGGATTTTCTTTAAAAAAAAGTTATGAATTTATGATCCGAAAGAACATAAATTTTATATTTCTAGGGATGTTATTTTTCTAGAAGACAAATCATATTTTCAAAGTAATAATAAAAATGAGCTTGACAACCATATTTTCACAGTGACTTTATTCTTCTAATAATTCCTAACCACATTGGTGAGAAAGAAATTGTAGAAAATGAAGAGAATGCACAAAAAGAAGAAGAAGAAGTTACTAATATCATTGAAAGTGAAGCCGAAGAAGAAGAACAAGAAGATAATACAAATATAGAAGAAGAAATTCTGATTCGAAGATTCACGCGCTTCACTCAACCGCCAACAAGGTTCATAACTTATGAGGTTCAATATCCTATTAAAAATTATATTTCCTATGATAAGATAGATAATCAATAAACACTTTTAAGTAAAATATCAAAAAATTAAGAATGAAAAAATTTCGAAGAAACCATAAGCCAACCGGTATGGTATAAGTGATGAAGGAAGAAATTCATGCCTTAGAAAAAATAATACTTGGACAATTATTCCATTATCAAAAAAAAAAAAATCTATTGAATGCAAGTGAGTTTATAAAATCAAATACCATAGTAATGGTACCATCTAATAGTACACGATAAAAAATTGATTTCCAAAGATTATACCTAAACATATGGTATTAATTATAAAAACACTTTTGCTCTTGTAGAAAAAATGACTACCCTGAGAATTTTACTCTTGAATGCCGTAAATAATAACTGAAAATTATACCAAATGAATGTTAAAAATATTTTTCTTCAATGAACACTCGAGGAAGATGTTTACATGACTCTACCACTGAATCATGTAAAAGAAAAAAATACTGATCTTATTTGTAGGTTAAAAAAATTAATTTATTGACATAAGCAATCTCCAAGAGTATGGTATGAAAAATTATCTAATTATTTAATTTCTTATGGTTTTAAAGTAAGCCTATTTGATACATTATTATTTTCTTAACATGAAAATAATGAAACTACATTTGTCCTTACATATGGTGATGACATAATTGTGATAAGTAATAATTATGAGAAAATTATTATGTTAAAAATAATTGAAAGAAAAATTTGAAGTCAAACACGTTGGTGTGCTAAAATACTTTTTACGAATTGAAATAGCACGTTCCACCACCAAGGTTATTAATTTCATAAAGAAAATATATTTTAGATCTTTTAAAAGAAACCGATAAATTAGGATCCAAACCAGCCTTTACCGAAATTGATGGCAATACCAAACTAAATTTCGAAGACGGTGACTTGTTGGAAAATATTAACAAATTCCAATGACTCGTAGAAAAATTGATATACTTAACGGTAACTCAACCAGACATATCCTATGTAGTAAGTCAAACTAGAAAATTTATGCATGCAGTAAGAAAACTTTATTTTGATGTCATTGATAAAATTTTGAGGTATCTTAAAAAATCACACAGAAAAGTATATTTGGAAGAAAAATAATAAATCTAATAATGTGTGTGACTATTCTGATGCAGACTGGGTGAGAAGTTTCGATAGAAAATCGATAACCGACTATTACATACATATTTGTAGACTAGAATTTAGTCACCTGAAAAAGCATGAAAAAAATATATATGGCGCTGTCGAGTGCCAAAATAGAGTATCGCGCCATGACGTTCACCGTGAGCTTACATGAATTAAGCAAGTGCTCGAGGATTTACATATTTCAATTGGAGAACCAATAAAGATGTTTTTGTTAGCATATATTGTAATTAGGCTAGATTGAGCTGTAATTCGGTAATAGATTAGGATTAAATTATTTGCCTTTTTTATTTTCTTTTTCAATAATCCTTGTATTATAAATTTGTACACGACTGACATCGGCACCTCATCGCTGCTCAACGTCTCTTTTCCATCGGCATCGGCACCTGACGCCTCTCTTCCTCTCGGATCTGGACTCGAACCAGACTGGCACACCTACTGCGCTCAATAGGGCCTCAGCTCCGCAGGCCAGACCCAAGCGTCGCTGCTCATCTCTTTCTCTCTCTCGTTCTGGATTTGAGGAGAAGAAAGGAAACTTACAAAACATCCCCTTCAGATTTTATTAAGATGGATGAGGTGGCAACGGCGGGGCATGGTGAAAGGCCGGAAAAACCACCACGAGAAGCCCTGGAGTCGATTTCAATCTTTCCTCCTCTATCGGCAAATACAAAGGGAGGTGGGTACGGCCGTACGGGAGATGGGAGAGACTAGAGGGAGGGGAGGGGAGTAACTGCATCCTCTGATGGCCATGCACTAGAAGTTTTTTATCTCATCCTTCTAATTTAATCTCAATGGCTATAGATGTTCCGTGCATAATGTCATGATTGATAGGTCCGAAAAAATCTAACCGTTAAGATTAAATCGGACGATTCAGATCAAAAGACGTCCACTGGATGGTTGTATTAAACCATTGGATGGTTGTATTAAACCATCCTGAGGATACTCCGGAGAGGGGAAAGGGTCAACTGGAGATATCCCTTTATTATGTTTTTTTATTTCAAGTCAGATCAACGGTCTAGATTATTCAACAAGAGAAATAATTTTAAAAAAGTGATTTTTAATCCAAAAGTCGATCCAAGGACATAAACAAATTGCAAATTCCGTTCTCGACGATTCTAACTGATATACTAAGGTGTTTTGAAGAAATAATTTTCATTAAAAAAATAATTTGCTAGAAACATATTTTATTAATCATGAAATCTCAATTTAATTGATTTAAAATTCTAATTTCTAAATAATTTGAAATGTCATGCTGCTTCATTAATTATATTATTATTTATTTTAGTTGATTTTGTGCTTCTAATATTTAATTTATTAACTTATTTATGAAAAAAATAATCATTTCAATTTTTTTCTAATTTTCTCTGATTTTTAAAGACATTAAAAATAATTTTTATGTTAAAATCCGAGGTTTCGATCCGATTCATCCGAGTTTTGCCGAGTTGTCCGAGTCGACTCCTTGAACCAACAATCCGAGTCCGATTCTGATTCCGAGTTTGAGAACCATAGTTTTAACACTATAAAATGGCACCTAGGACTATCTCCTAAATATTTTTCTACAGCTCAATACGACCAACTAATATTCTTGTATACAATGGAATTTCCTGATAAAATATACACACCAAGCGTCAAATTAGAACCAGGTGCAGTTAACTCGAATGTGACAATATAAGTATATAAGTGATTTTGCCAAATTGCACAACTCGAAGAAACCCCAAACTTTAACTCACTCATGTACGTAGGAGAAGTGACTGACCCTTCACCCTTTCATCTGTTCAGGATATCGGAGGAGAGAAGGGTCTGAGGAATTTAGAAACAAACTTAAACACCATGCACATTTACATCTGGCATTCTAATTTTCTTATTGTAAAGCATCAGTTACATCTGCAATGCAGGTTACCTCTTTTGCAGCTTCACGGGAAGTGACAACGACAAGGTCAATCTCACCAGCGCGAAGAAGCATAACCGGTCCATGCAACTTGGCAAGGTTGCGCAGAGCATGGTGCGGCAAACCAGCAGTTGCTAGGTGGTGCAGACTTCCAATGAAGGGCAGGGTCCAGGGACCTGGTGGAAGTTTGGACTTAGAGTGTCTAACTCTCCCCTGGATGAACCATAAGGAGAATATGAGTGGGAGAATGGAAAATAATAAGAAGGGAAGGGAAAGGTCAGCAAGCTCCATTAATTTTTGCTTTCTTCTTTCTATCGGGGATCCAGACAAAGATCATTATTTTTGGGGGCAGTTGGAGGGCTTTTAAAACAAGTCGATGTCCAGATAGCAAGTCCAACATGGAGGATTTTAAAATTAAACAAAATTGGTAGGGCTGTCAATGAAACTCGTTTACCCGTTTATTCAATCCGTACCGTACCATATAAGACGGATATGGATAAAATTTTATTTTCGTTAAGTTAACGGGTACGAGTACGGGTAAGGAAATTTTTTCGTTAATTTAACGGGTACGGGTAACACCTATTTCGTACCATTTTCATCTTATATTGCATGATTGGTAAAAAATATTGCTAGATTTTATTTAAGATTTATAGTTCTTTCCATTCAGTGTACGAAAAAATAAAAACCTAAAATATTCGCCACCATTGTTGCACTTTATTGATATAATTTATTTATATAGAGTGCACAAATTTTATTATTATTATATTCATTTTTTACCGTTACCGTACCCGTACCGTTAATTCTTAACGGGTACGGATAAGGTATGGATAAAGTTATTTTTTAACGGGTACGGGTAGGATACAGGTAAAGAAAATTTTAACGGGTGCAGTAATGAAAATATATTCTACCGTACCTATTGACAGCCCTAAAAATTGGGATATGGATTTTCTAAAATCTTTTTCAACTCTGATATTTTAATTTTTTTTTAAATTAGGAAATTTATCTTTTAAATTCTTTTGATTGGAAATATCAATTATTAGTTCTGGTAAGATAATTAATTAATAATAATAAATTAATTTGTAAAGTTTGATCTAACATGCCGTTCCCTTCCAGTGTTCTGTCTCAGTGATTCAGTAACAGTCAACAGAGGAAGATGTACATAAACGATTGCAAGTTACATCTAGACTCCTCTCATAATATAAATTGTTATGAGAGGACTAAATTGAAGGCGGTCAATGGTCCTACCACCCACTGTTGGAGGCTCGACATCGCGCGTAACAGGACTAAATTGAAGGCGGTCAGTGGTCGCACCTCCAACATTTCTGTTACGCGCGATGTCGAGCTCTGTTTTTTGCACTTTCCTCCTGTCGGGTGCGTTTGGATAGGTGTGGGAAGAAGAGAAGAAGGGAAGAAGTGGAAAGAAGTATTGGAAAGTGTGTAACTTTGTGAAGAGTTTGGATTGTTTATAATTTTTTTTTTACCTTTTTCTTTCTTCCTTCTTCCTTCTTCCTTCTTCCAACCCCATCCAAACAAAGGGGTCAATCAAGTATCATGGTTTAAGTATTCAAATTTGTATGCTTACAGAGACTACTAGAAAATATAAAGGTTCTGCTGTCACGAAAATTTGATGCTAAAAATTTAGGGTGTATAACGGGTGGGTCGATGATATTTCAATAAAATTTGAATCTAACCCGACAATATCGGATTAGAAAATAAATTTAGTAAACCCACCCGTAACCCAACCCAACCCGTCAATTTTTTTATGTACGGATTTTTACGGATTATGCGGGTTAAACGGGTTTAGTGAATTAAAATTTTGATAGAATAAAAATACGTATAAAAATTATTTTGTGACTATTACAATTTAGTTCGAGGCAAATTAGAGACGCATATAAAATCGTCTTTCAACTTTTGAGTCCTTGTATGAGGAAAAAGGACGTGCATGTCTATGGAGGAGATCGAAACTTCATGAAATAAGAGATCTTTGAGTAAGGATATGAGAAAAAATGAGACGAACTAGTCAACTAATGATCATCTTATTTTAATACAAACTAGGTGTCTCATCGCGCTTCGCGCGATGCAGTTTCGTCTGCGAAGTATGAATGTGCTATATTACAAATTATCCATCGATTGAATATGCTACATTACAGAAAGATCCAGTAGTTTAATTTGATAGATGTTGCAAGGTTTACACACACAGAGCATGGTTCATAGAGTAAGTATATTGTTTGGTGTTATAGGCATTCAACTGGATGAGGTGTGATAGATCATACCACCAGCATAGCAAACAAACATCATAGTTGAAGTCCTATAACAACCTAAGAAGCGGATAGGCCGCATAGATTTTTTTTTTATCCATACATAGTGGTACTACAACGAAGCTTAAAATGTTGCCTCCCTGGGTTCGTACAGGCATCATTTCTTGTCCATTCCTCAGTGGATCACAAAAGAGAGGTGGCTACCTCCATAGACACCAAAGACTCCAAAATGTTTCCAGACACATAGTTTAGTTGCTAGTTAGTTGGGCTGAAAAAAAAAGGTAGAAAGAGGTTATATCTCAGCTAAGATATTTTTTTTACATATATATGTATATATATATTTTTTATGTGTTGAGCAGTATTAAACATGATTGTTTGGATTTGTGAATACAAAATCACTTTGTTACTGGATGAAGCTCTATTTAGACTGTTTATGCTGGTGTTTGACCAAGTACTACCAAATACGTTGTAGGAAACATCCATATGCACGTGTATATTCTATGGTCCAGATATGGTGGGAAATTTTTTTAGAGATGTAAGGGCTGTGTTTGATGTGAGCTCACAACACTGTGCTGGTTCGGCAGCGGTGGTGTTTCTTTATGTTTCAATGGTTCTGATGTCTGTGGCGCTTTGTCTGGAGAGTGCTGATGGGGGGCTGCTGACGATTCACTGTTGCAGGAAATACTTTGATTAAGAATGGAGTATGGTAGTATAGAATAAAGAGTTATCTGTTGCCGGGGATGTACCTATTGTCGTTTTCACTACTGTAATCAATAAAAAGCCTTCTCCTTACTGATCTCTTTGGCTCTTCAGGGTTTTTGGGAGCATCGGATAGTTCCCTGGATGATGAAAAAGATTGACAGGTCAAAGTACTGAGGTGGTGAAAAAATGCATCAACAATAATTTTTTTGGGCAACAAAAAGTATGGTACCTGATGGTTTTGAGCTGAGCAGTGGGCCTGCCAGATGAAGAGGAAGGAGCCTTTTCCATGATCGAAGATTCACTTTCTTTGTTCAGTGGCGGTGTTTTTTGTCCAGCCGTTGTTGCTTGTGATGAGGAATGTGGAATTTCACATGCATGGCTGGAGAATGAAATTGTTTTATACATGATTAGTGCGCATTATTGACTGAGGGATATTTGCGGGAACATCATAGTTGTTTTTTCTATGTGTGAATATGATACCCTTGTGTTGCGGAAGGAGAGACCGGATTCTCTTCAGGGACTTGCTGATGCGGTTCCAATGGAAGCAACGGTGTTTGATCGGGCTGAACCGGCTCTGCACGCCTGACGGTGTTTTGCCTCAGGCCAAGATATTTTGCGGATTCCTTTGCAGTACTGTGAACGCAAAGGTTTTGCCTATGATTGCGAGCAGTTCAGCAGGGGCTTCGTACTGAATCTTCCCATTCTTTTTCGCTATAGTGCTAGCTTCCTTGCCAGTTATCACTGTCGCGACTCTTCCCAATGCATTGATTTTGGCAGTGCCAGTTGGATCCTGGATCTTCAGCTCAAGTCTGTACCTAAAATGATCCCATGATAGTATAATAGTCGTAGATAACAGATTTGATAAGTTGTAGTGTCGGAAGGTCATAGAGCTGCGTACCAGTAAATAAAATCATTCCTATGAACCTTGCATTTTGGGCACCAAGGCATAGTGTCCAAATCCTGGATCCTTTTTGCACATTTCTTGCATGTTTCATAGAACCATTCGTACCTGTTGTCTAGATCAGCAATGGTTGCCACAATGTGGTACTCTTGAGTCTGGAAAAAAATATTTTGTCAGGAACAGGCAGTTCTCTTTACCGATGCAATTGTGTACGCAATAACTAGTAAGAACATGGTGAAATAGAGTGGACTTACAGAATATGGGTCCACCACAACTGCTAAGAATTCAGACATGGTGACTTTTTCTGGTTCAACCTGCTGAGCTTGGATGATCTGATTGTTTGCCGGAACCCCATCATATGGTGGGCCATTTATATCGAGGACTATGGGTGGTAGGGCCTGTAGGAAGCTGTCGAAGGAAAGATGTAGGTTTGTAAAGAGTGCAGTATTTGAGACTATGATAAATATGGAGATATAAGTGAATGGGGGACCTACAGAGAGGAGCTTGTTGTTACCTTTGATGAAGGCTTAGAACCTAGGAATCAAATAAATTTATAAACCTAGAGCTAACCTCACTAGTCTTTTGGAGTACAGTTTTAGGATCGAACCCAAGGGACGGTACAATTGATTACTGGACTTATCCTTTTTCAAAATCTAGACAAGAATATTTTTATGGAGTTTTGATGAATTAAATGTAAAAGTGCAAGCAAAGTAGATGTTTTTGGTTGTTTTGTCAATTAAAATAAAGTAAACAACTAAAGTAAGGTTTTTGGGTTTTCAAATAGTATAAAAAATGTCTTAGGCTTCAGGTTTCACCTCGGTTTGGACTTTAGAACACAAAACTTATCACTTTCGTGCATCGATTGGTATTTTTCAAGCATATACCGCTCTGTTCGGTCCGAACAGATGGTATAAGTGTCTGGTTTTGACCTTTTATGATACTTTATGCCTTGTGCTAGGGTTTGTTGGTCAGACCTAGATGTTCTAAACCTCAGCTTTCGCTTGTTGGACTAGACACTGGTTCAATCACAACCTAACCTAATTAACTCGATTGGTTCACAACTTTTGATATTGAATTCAATCAACTTAAACTTGTTTGTTGGAGTTCATAAGGATATCTAGATGTCTTTTGGACTTGTCTAAAAGTTACACTTTTGGTGTCAACTAATCTCCCCTTTCGGATCTACGATTTATCCCGAATACTTTATTTGAACTAATCTTATTTATCCTAACTTAGACTTGACTAGATGCGGCCGTACAACTAGAAGGTGATTAGGAAATCACAAGCAATTCAAACAAGCAATTAACATAATTCTCAACAAAACAAATCAACAAAACATATCATATAATATCAAGTCAAATCACCACATCCAAACCTAAGTTAGTACCTTACCCCTTAGACTACATAAATAAAACCTAACATAGTACTAAAACACACAATAAATAGCATAGAAATAACAAGATACAAGCCCATGAAATAAAACGACAAAGACATAGAAGAATATAACCAAATACTCTTGTATGCTTGCATCATCGATCTCCAAGGCAGTGGGGTGTTGCAAGATGGTCACAAAACTCGTCTCCTTGCTGCCGTCGATTCAAAGAACCAAGTTTTGATGATCTCCCATGGTAAAAGAGAGAAAAACGCCTATGGAAAGTGGAATTTTGTGGTATGGAAGGTTGAATCTCCTTTCCTTAGGCTTAGGGGAGCTTATATAGTAGTTTTCAGGTGTTTGGGAGGTTGTCTGGTCGTCAAGGCAAGAAAACATGCCAAAATACGAGTTTCCATGTTGAAAATACTTCCAAATATGATTTTTCGACAGTCTGGTCGGTCCGAACAGGGTTCTGTTCGGGTCTGACATGTTTATGTTCGGGCCGGAGAAGCTTCTGTTCGGGTCGGAGAAGCTTCTGTTCGGTCCGACCAGGGGTCTGTTCGGGTCTGACAGGTTTCTGTTCGGGTCGGACAGGTTTCTGTTCTGGTCGGACAAGCTTCTGTTCGGTCCGACCAGGGGTCTATTCGGTCTGACCAAAGAGTTAGAAATTTCAGCATTGAGATAATATTTCGGCCATAATTCCTCCATTCGGACTCCGATTGAGGCGATTCAAAAACCATTGGAAATATTAGGATGAGCTCTACATTGCTAATGATTCTATTTGACCAATTGCTTCTCTTAATTCTCCATTAAGGCCGAGCATGAGTCATTTGGTCCGAACAGTGGTTTGGAAAGTGCCTCCAAGTGCTAGGAATGAGTCGTCTAGCGTATGCCAAGTGCCAGAAACCTTCAAATAGCTCAAATATCACCATAAAATCATCAAAGTCCTGTAAAATAAGGGAAGAAATGATGGTAGAGACAATTCCTTGGAAATCATAGCAATTTATTAAATAATTCAATGGTTTGAGTGTTATTTGAGTGCCAAATACTGTCCAAATACCAACAAATAATGACGATATCAACCTTGCTACGAACTGTGCTATCTCTGGTATTTCTTGATCAAAGTAGAACTTTGAGGCACTGTATGGCTTGCACGCGTAGATGTCTATGGAAGATTAATATGTGTACTATTAGAGGGCTGTATCATTCTAAATATTTATTACATAGTACTATGCTGGTGGAAATAGCCACAATAGCATGACACAGAACTAAGAAGATCCTTAATTTTTTTTGTTTTTAAATTCGACAATAATTGTTCCTATTGAGAGGTACTTGCACTGATGCAGGTATACATAAACTTACTGTCGAAGTCGTCGACAATTAGTGAATTGCAGAGGACTGTAATGGGTTCTTTCTTGGATTGTTCGTGCAGATTTGCCACGTCAAACAGCTGGATGAACTGGGTCCACAGCGTGACCCGAACCATGTGGCTCTTGCTCAATGATAGTGGACAAAAAAATTTAATAAGTGATATGATTATGTAAAGAGGATGGGAATAGTCGGTAAAACTGGGGTTTTGTCGGTAGATAACCTTTCATCTGCAAGGTACATGTAGCGGATTGGCCTGTTGTCTTGGCCGATATGCTTGATTGGGCTGAACCCAGCTATCCTCCTGACGATATTTGTAAATTGGGATTGGTTAGTGAGTGTTTAGGCACATTTTATATCTGTGCTGTGAGCGTGCTTATTGATTGGCGATGGCGCGACACAGAGAATAATCTATATATTGGAAGAAGAAAGTATTTCGCATGAACAGTACCTATGACATCGTTTGGATCTGTGATCTCAGTTCCTACATCCTGTAGCCTGGCGATTCTGAAATAGTATCTTGGTATTTGGAGGTCTGGTGCAGAGAGAGGAGTGACAATAGTCTGACATGTGAAACTGATCATCTTATTCCCTGGGACTGTTCAGTATTTGACAGGAGCATCAACCATTGAAAAGGGCCCTATTTCGCACACGCGGCCTTCCATGATCACATTGACCAATCGCTGATAGATGTTGTTTGGTACCTTGGCCTGTATGACATTTCCCTGCATTAAGAAAAGAAAAAAATTTGAGCATTACTAAAGATGTGGAAAGAAGAATTACATAAAATTTGCTACGCAATGGTTTGTGGCAGAGCACATGGTAAGCAACAAACTCACATGTTTGTCTATAAGGACACAACCACGGTGCCAAATTGCTGGACTTGTTGGTGCCATTGCGTCCCATATTTTTATGAACCTCGCCTGTATCTTGACTGAGTGTGGGCGATTTAGCAAGTCTGATATCGGGACTAAGTCATACATGTTGTGCTATACTGCAAGGCAAAGGCAACATTATGAATGATCGAATAATTATTTTTTTTTATGTGCACTACATGGAAAGATTCTGTATGAATTACATACATATGTTTTGTACAGACATAAAATTAAAGGAATTTTTTTCGTTGTCTGTTGTTGTGTTTTTGAATATAAAGAGAGAGATGAGTTTATTAGCTTGGTAGCGCACTGTTTATTACCTAATCTTAGAGAAGATCTCTTTGTATACTATACTCTTGGTGTATGCTTGGTGTTTTTCATCTGCAGCAGAAATGAGAATCTTGAGGCCATCAGGGGAATAATCTAGAGAGTGCGACATAGAGCTGGCCATCAGCAAAGACGGATTCTGGGAGGTACACTCCTACATTGGCTAATGATTGACCTTGACTCTTATTTATAGTCATTGCATAGCATACTCGGACCAGAACTGTTTTCTTCTCAGGGTAAAGGGGAGATCATCATCTGTATGGATGAATACTATCCTTGGTATATACACTTCTTGCCCTGTGTCGCTCCCTGTAATTATCCTTGCCTGGAGAAATCACGGAGCTAGGTGCGTAATGATCATCCTAGCACCATTGCACAGGTCATTTGGTTGGTTAATGTTGCATAGCAACATGACAGGTACTCCCATCTTGAGAGCAAGCCTATGTGGAGGGATGCCTCCTGAACAAATAGTATTGAGATATTCTACTGGATAAGTGCCCCGCAGGTTGTCATCGATTTTATCTGAGCCAGCAACTGTATCTATACTGTGGTATTCACAGGGCTCGCCTATTATCTGTTCAAGGATAGCATCATTCAATGATTCCACCAGACTATTCTTGGGAGCAAGAATGGCACGTTCGCGGAGATAATCATCATATTGCGATGTCCCTGACAGCTACGGATATATCACATCTATTATTGCCTGATGTTCATTCTCTGCTGGTGGTATGAGGAATTGGTCTGGTATTTTGATCCACTCAGGTTCTGTGCCATTACCAACCGCGAGCAACCAGTCAGCAAATTCTTTGACCCTAGCTGCTTCGCTGTCGTCATGAGAAAAACGCATCAATCGCATGTTATGTGTGAGACTGAGAACAATGAAGTCAGCCCAGAGATATGAGCTCACGATTGATGCAGACACAGTGTCGTGCCTGTTGCCGTGTGGGACAACTGGTAATATTTGCCTAAAATCTCCTCCAAGCACAACCGTCATTCCCCCAAATGGCTTGCAAGATCTGAGAGAGTTACCGTTCGATATCAAATCTCTCATTGTACGATCGAGTGCCTCAAAGCAAATCCTATTACTCATAGGCGCTTCGTCCCATATAATGAGGGATGTTGTAAGTATCAGTCTAGCGAGTTGACTATTTTTTTTAATATCACAGGTTGACTGTTCATGGATGTTGATCAGAATTTTGAAACGCGAATACGCATGCGCCTCCTTCAAGGAGTAAGGATGACAGGCCAGAAGATGCAACAGTGAGCACTACTTTGCCTTCAGATCGTAACTTTGTTGTGAGTGCTCTCCATAGGTGAGTCTTTCCAGTGCCTCCATGGCCATAAACAAAGAATTGTTTACCTTGTTTGTTTTGGACAGAAGTAATAATCTTGTGCATGACATCCTTTTGTTCATTGTTGAGAGTTGAGAATAACACGGGTGCTTGCTCACGAAGTTCAATAGTATTGTAAGAGAGCTGCTGTGCTAATAATCTGTTGCTAATTTCATATATCTTGTGTTCAGTTGGCTGAGGCAATCCTGCATCTTCAAGCGAGGACCCTCTGCTCAACAACAACACTTCAAGGACATAGAGGATGTTATCTTTAAGCACAGCATCGCTGCAGGCGAACTCAGGAAGCCTACATTGTGTGAGCAAGGCATGGAGTGTGTCATCTCCCATCAAGCGCCAGCATGCATCCCACAGCTGCCCTGGGTCAGTAACCTCAGAGAAAAGCAACATATCAACAAATAATCTACGGAGATGCTTGCTTGAAGCACTCAATGCTGCTTCTTCTAATGTGTAAAGCCATTCAGCATCATCATCCAACAAACCTGCAGCATTGCATGCGTCCTTGAAGGTTGGATAGAGCATGCCATTGACTGTTCTTATGTCTTCAAAACATGTACAGCCACGTACAATATTCAATAACATACGCAAATAATAGAGTTCGCCAGCACTCGGGTGTACAAACAACATCCTTGCTAGGTGGCGGCCTTGCTCGCGGCTTTTCCAAAACTTGCCCTGTATTTCTTTGTATATCTGGATAAGTGAGTTCCCTTGCACAATCATCTGTCTTATTGAGCTCAAACCATGCCATTAACTTAGTGATACTGAATGCATCACCATTTGCTATCTCATTGAGGTCTTGGTCGTCCCTGAAGATAACATTGTTTTGGCATGGCAGATGTACAGGGAGTCTCTCCACCGAGGGATTACTATGGTGGATCTCAAACTGAAAAATTCTCCACACTACCTCTGGTGGTGTGAGATATCTACAGTCTAGGTAGTGCTTTATCTCATCAACTGCATTCTGGGCTGTCTGTTGCTGTTGAGGTGCCGGCGAAGGCGTATGCGATGAAGGCTGCACAGTTATGACAGCACGATCATGGCCTTTGCAAAGATATTTGAAAAGGTACTTGATCATCGATCTCGAATGGCAGCGTTCGACATTGATGTGTGCCTCATACCTAAGCAATAGCTTGAGGTTATAAGGCACTACAAAGCGATTGTCTAGTAAACAACCATTCTTATCGAAAGACACACCCAGGTTCCGTCTTTTGTATCGAACAAAGCCATCGTGTGCGATCAGAGTGGAACCTGCATATTCTTTTGGGAAATACTTCTTGCACCGCCCTTCTTCCATACACGGTGAATTTGGCCTTGATTCTCCACATGGACCATGGAGCATGAATCTGCCAACTACCGCATAGCCCAAAGGATTGGTGGTGGGATCTGGGAGCTCAGCTAATATGATAGCATCAACAGCATCTCCATCATTGAGACTGGTTTTATCGGCAAGCCATATGACAATATGGACATGTGGCAAGCCGCGTTTCTGGAACTCGACAACGTAGATCACTACAATTTTAAAAAGGAAAGAGCATAAAGAACAACACAAAGATAGAGAAACAATGGAAATAGAATAAACAGATCGGAACAGAAAGCCAACGATTAGGAGAGTGTGAGTTACGAACATCCAGCTACAGGACCAAACCATTTTCTTTTTCTGATGTCTGTGAACATTTGCTTGAGTTTCATCTTGAAAACTCTGCAAGTCAGGTCAGGTCTATCAACTGCGGTTTGGTGCGGCATCAAGTTGCGAGTTATCTCCACCCATGCCGGATTGCAAGTAAAAGTGACAAAGAGATGTGGAGGCCCTAGATGCCTGCAGAGCGTCAGTGCATCATGGTAGTTTTGAAACATGTAACGCCGACCCCCAACAAAAGATGCTGGCAGCACCACTCGTTTGCCAACTTGGTGGCAAAACATATCACCTTCAAGGACGGCTGTTCTAATATTTTGAACAATGTCTGCACGCAAACTATCTTGGTTGTTATACAGATAGTCTAGACGGGCATTTTCTATGCAAGCATAGAAATCAAGACAGACATGTTGGCATAGCTTGCCCGACCTAAATATGACAGGAGGCTCTCCATATCGAAGATGGAGCCTGAATAGGTAGTATTCTGCCATAGTCACATGAGGTCTACGGACATGCGATGCACCAGAAGCAGTACAATCATACTTTATATCTTCAGTAAAGCTGTCTTGTCCTCTACTAAAGACCAGTGGGTACTGGAGCGCAAAATATTTTTTGTGCAAAGGATTTATGCGCTGCAGATGTCCATCACGACCTTGGACGATTATGTCTCTTGTAGAATGCTATTGGTCAAAATCGCCAACGACCAACCCGACAATTTCCTCCGCTGCCGGCGCCGAGTACTGCGGGCTAGGTGCCCGGCGCGAGGAAGTAATGCGGATCTGAAAATCATTGAGAGCGTGTGTGGCCTGTCTATCCCTGACAGAACGGAAGCCTTGTGCAATAGGGTTGTGTTGATACAGCATATGAGCAATCTGCGAGACGATGTGTTCGCGAGGGACAGGGCTACCAGCATCGGTAGCAAACAACGCCATCCTATTCTGGACCTCATTGGCTGTATCGTATATATAAAGCTGGGAACATGTTGGGCGCTGCCCATCGCCTGGTAGCAAGGTGCCCATACAATGACAGACCTGGCCAGAAACTCGGAAGACATAAGGACCAGATGATCTATTGATCTAGGTATCTATCCTTCCACCCATTGATGTGAATGCAAACATGAAATTGTAGACTCGCAAGGAGTCAAAGAAATGGATAGAATCAGGTCCCGAGAAAGGATCAAGCAAAGACCTAAGAGGCTCAGGATGTTCCTCCAACAGGTCAAGCTTAACCCTGCCTTCCCGACATCACAGTGTATACACACGAACACCATCAGTTGACTTAGAAGCTTCTTTGGACCAGTAGTAAGCATTGCAATCGGGGCATATCTAGTCAGGATCACCAAAGTCAAGGAGGTATGGATTGATAGATTCACCAGCAGAGAGAATAAAAGTCCTACTCATTCTTCCGCCACGACGGACAGATTGGGGGGGAAACCCTGCACATAAAATACAATTTTCTAAGCGCAGAGATGAGAAAGAGGGTGACGGAATGGCGAAGGTAGGACCCGCAGAAGTGCAGACTGTCATATGCATCGAACAAAGAAGAAAAGAGGAAAGGTGGGATGAAAATGCATCGGAATTGGGAACCGAAAGAGGAAATTGACAACCAACAAAGGGCTGTTAAAATCAAAGAGGAAAGAATGGAATTGCTAAGGAAAAGGTCGTACGGTTCGTTGCAGATGATGCAGGTGCTTGTGTGGGGCTCGTACGCTCACTCTGCGCACCCGCGTTGAGCGGCGTACAGGCTGTGGAGCGGAAGGGCCAGAAGCATCATTCGATGCATGCACCACATTGTTTGAGCGGTGCCTCTTTCTAGGAGGCATCAGGTAAAATGAGCGAAAGAAAGCAAGAGAACGCGACGAAAACTGCACGAATAAAAGACCAACCTAAGCTACTAACTGGCGAGAAAAGAACGCAAACAAAACAATACGCATAACGCAAGACTAATGTATCTGTTGAATCACGATATGAACGTGCAGCATGAAGAATCCGTTGTTGTGCGGAACAACACCGGGCAGGCCACAACAAAAGCAACACCCACCCAAAATAACAGTCCATAGTAACATCCACAGAACATAAAAAGAGAAAATAAAAGAGAAAAGGAAAGAGAATCAGAATAGACAAAATGCAAGGGCGGAGACAGGCATACATGCAGCGAAAGCAGTAATAGAGAGGGAGGCCGACAACAACAGCAGAAATAGAAAACACAATGAGTAGAACCTGCAAAACAGGAGATCCATTGGAAATGTCACATAGTACCAAAATAGGATATAGAAAGAGAATCAGAATAGGCAAAAAGCAAGGCCGGAGACATGCATACCTGCAGCGAAATTAGTGACAGAGAGGGAGACTGATAGCAACACCACAAACGGAAAGCACAATGAGCACAACCTGCAAAACAGAAAATCCATTGGAAAGGTGAGATAATACCAAAATAGGATATAGGAATGAAACGAACACAAACAATGCGCCACGAAAAAGACGGTGCATGATCAGGCAAGCACTGACTTGAAAACTAACGAAGAAATATAGGGGCAGACACGACGCGGCAACAAATATCTGCAGAACAATAAGGAAGAAATCAATAAAAGAATCTAACGCGCACGCAAAGAACATAAACATAAAAGCGGCACAGGACAGATACAATTTTTTTTTATCTGAAAGAACAGCAGCAATTTTCTTTTTGAGAACATAGAAAGAAACTGGAATTAGTTTGTACTTGATGATATGAATTAGGAATAGAAATGTTGGTTCGTTTTTTTTTCTGAAAGACCAAAACACAGAACACGACTAATCTTTTTTGAATAAATATTTTTCCCCTTCAATTTTTTTGGATCCGAAAGTTGCCAGAGAAGAAGGGAAAAAAACAACAACACCATTCGGCAGGGGACAGTAGAAAAGCCTTTTTTGATGGCAACACATTTTTTTCCTGCACAGAACCTGATACAACCTTTTGGCACGATCAAGGCCCAGCCACTGAGCAAGCACAATGAGAAGAAAGGAGAAGAGAAAGACGGGAAAAGAGAAAGAAATAGAGAATAGAAGAAGAGAGAGGGAACGGCTCCGTACGCAGCGACATGACGGGCACACCAGCCTCCCGTGGCGCGCAGGGGCGTGGATCGATAAAGGCGAAGAGCAGGATCTCCTAGGGTGAAAGGAAGGAGAAGGAGGAGCAAAAGAGAGGAGGCAGTGAGTAGAGCACGAAGCCCAGCAAGAGCCCAAAGAGGTCCGGAAAAGAAGCCCACGGAAGCCACACAGGAAAAAGCAAGGAAAGGGACGCAAAAAACCACAGAAAATCACCATGGAAGCTTGGAAAGCACCGAAGAGCATTCAAGGGACAGGATCAGATCCATCGGAGATAGGCACTGATCAGACGACGAGGATACATGGGAAGGTTACTGTAGATTGAGCCACTCAACTATGAATGTTTTATGATAAGAAAAAATAGTTATAAACGGGTGGGTTGAAGTATACATGGGTTTACTAGTACAAAACCCGTAACCCAACCCGCAGTAACGGGTTTGTCAAAATTAGAACATGTACCCAACCCAACATCATACTAATCCGATAAAAAACGGTTCGGATCGGATCGGTTGAACGGATTGAACGGGTTCACGGTTTTTTTGTACACCCAGCCAAAAATCGTGAATGTGCAATGACTAAAAAAAAGAGCTATATTTCTCAAAAATTAAAAAAAAACGATGGCAAATCAAACTTTTGCTGTGGCAACAAACGATGTAATACATAAATTACAGTGTGCATATATTGGAAAAGGCAAAAACTAAAAAGTGCTTTTGGCAGTTAAAAAAAAACACATCGATTATTTCTTGGTAATTAAAGTTAATTAGAGTCTACAAT
Organism: Rhynchospora pubera; assembly: GCA_028095005.1. NCBI lineage: Eukaryota > Viridiplantae > Streptophyta > Magnoliopsida > Poales > Cyperaceae > Rhynchospora > Rhynchospora pubera. The sequence goes on from CM051461.1 coordinate 124,648,076, forward strand.
GAACGCTGATTTAATAAATAATAATCTGTGTCATCTGATGGTATATATCAAATTGCGAAATTAATTCTTAAAAAAAAAACGACTTCAAATAGCACTTGAGACCTCCTACTAAGCACACTCGCAAGGCCGCAATTTCAAACAACATCTCACTAGGTTCACAAATCACAATTCTACCTTAGGATGCGTTTGGATCGTTAGAAGAAAGAAGAAGAAGAAGGAAAAAGAAGAAAAAAAATATAAACAATCCAAACTTTTCACAAAGTTACACACTTCCCAATACTTCTTCCCACTTCTTCCCTTCTTTCCTTCTTCCCACACCTATCCAAACGCACCCTTAGCTAGTATAGCTACCTCAGCCACGTTTGAAAATTTATATTTCGTTTTCTTATCGGGTAACATTTAAAATGTTCCAAAGTTTTCGAACAGTTGCACATTATTTCTTATTTTGAGTGGAACTTTCTCATATAATATCTGATTAAAATGGTTATAAGAACGAGATCTACAACTTTACTACTTGAGTATCTTACAATTCAAAATGCACCATATTTAAAAAAAAAGTTGAAACTGCAATAGAGAACAGATTGCGACTAATGATCATGTTTGCATTTCAAATTTGAAGATACTCAAAATAGTAATAATGTTATAGATCTTATTCGTAAGGTTTCAACACAATTTAAATAATCTAAATTAGGTATCGCATTACAATATTACACTTAATACAAGAAATAACACGCGATAGTGTGAAAAATTAGGGGATATAATTTGAAATGACATCTCATAAGGGAAAATAAAATATCAATTTTTAGAAGTAGCTAAGTTGGCCGAGGTGTAGTGCATGGTCAGGGGTATCAAACATAGTAAAAAACCATGGAAACCACCATGCCACTTACAGTTTCATATAAAAACGGTAAAAATCAGTCATGTTCCGTTTATTAAACGAAACAGATTTCTGTTCCATCAAACGTTCCACTTACCATTTTCTATTGAAATAACTAATTTCAGGGTTTTATTTATTGATAACGGTATAAACAACTATGCCACATACCGCTTTAGAAAGTTATTTATTCCTATGAAATCAATTTGAACTAAATACATCAATTATATCGTATGCTTAACAAAACGATATGTGGCATAGTTGTTTATACCGTTATCAATAAATAAAACACTAAAATTAGTTATTTCAATAGAAAATGATAAGTGGAACGGTTGATGGAACAGAAATATGTTTCGTTTAATAAACGAAACGATACGTGGCATGGCTGGTTTTTACCGTTTTTATATGGAATGGTAAGTGGCCAAGCAATAAATTCTCGTTTGCGTTTATATCGTATACTTATATTATGAGAGGAGTCTAGATGTAAACTTGCAATCGTTTATGTACATCTTCCTCTGTTGACTGTTACGGAATCACTGAGACAGAACACTGGAAGGGAACGGCATGTTAGATCAAACTTTACAAATTAACTTATTATTATTAATTAATTATCTTACCAGAACTAATAATTGATATTTCCAATCAAAAGAATTTGAAAGATAAATTTCCTAATTTAAAAAAAAAAATATCAGAGTTGAAAAAGATTTTAGAAAATCCACATCCCAATTTTGTTTAATTTTAAAATCCTCCATGTTGGACTTGCTATCTGGACATCGACTTGTTTTAAAAGCCCTCCAACTGCCCCCAAAAATAATGATCTTTGTCGGAATCCCCGATAGAAAGAAGAAAGCAAAAATTAATGGAGCTTGCAGACCTTTCCCTTCCCTTCTTATTATTTTCCATTCTCCCACTCATATTCTCCTTATGGTTCATCCAGGGGAGAGTTAGACACTCTAAGTCCAAATTTATTATTCTTGTGTTGTTTGGGTTGCATAAGAATAAAAATAAGCACGTATATCGAAATTCTTTATTCTTATTTTTTTTCCATGCTCATCCAAACACACCCGCGCAATAATTTATTGCTTGGCATTGTTTTTATTATTTTGAATAACGTATCATATTTTGTGAATTTACGGACCTGAATGGGCCTGTTAATTAATTGTGGTAAAATGGTATGCTTATCATCAAGGGCTAATCAATTTGTTCAGACTTCAGAACAAAACAATTGCGTTCACTCTTCAAAGTTCATAGAATATCTCAAAGCAAGCTTTTAACTGGGACATAGAGACAGAAAATACGCCGACAATGCATTGAAAATGTCAATTAGCTTTGAAAGTTTATAAGGATATATAATACGATGCAAAATGTAAAATGCCTGTTGCGTTACAAATTTTGTAGCGCACTAAGGACAAATTGATTTAATCAATATTTAATAAGTAGCCCCCAATTGTGTATCCATATAGTCCATGTTATTAGTTTATAGTTTGATGTTTTCTGTCTGATTTTAACAAAACCTCACCTCATCGTGTTTTTCCGCGATCTTCTCTCTCTTTAAGTACTGTACGGCAGGATGGTTCTTTTGATTAAACTAAATCTTTCAAAAAAATATCACACCATAAATTATTATCCTTAGTCTTTTCATTATTTATACTTTTATTTTCAGGTTATAAACAGTTTGTACTTAGGTATAACCTCCCTAATTGCCTCCCTAGAAAATTTTTACTTAGAAAGCCATAAGATAATTAAGAAACGAACCTTGCTCTGATACCAAAGTGGAAGCGAAACTGATCGACTTTGAAACTTCGGATTATAATTAATGTTGGCTTCAAAGATTTTTATGAAATTGTGAAAGAAATATTTTATTGATGGAGTAGGATTACAAGCGAGAAGAAGTAAGACTTCAGAGTTTTTCTGTGTGTCTTGCAACTTTTGAATGACACTCTTTTATAGAGACTTAAGTCTGGTATCTCAATAATGCATCGGGTGCTCATTGGGCCCCATCGTCATGCAATTATTTGGATTACCACATACTTTTGTCTCCCACTTAAATAAAAAGATGCGCACTGACACACTTAGTGCGATCTGAAAATGAAATAAAGGAAAACACTTCCTCAGTGCTGTCCAAAAGTAAAGCGCACTACTCAATAATGCGCCTAAAGATGCACCAAGTGGCGCACTAAAACACACCAGTACAATCACCATTATAAAGATGCTTTTTAGAAAAGAACAAATGCCCACTAACAGACCAAAACAAGTTGGCACCGAAAGTAAGCATATTATGAATACTACCTAATAATAGATGTTCTGCTAGATTATTCGAAGCTTACTATGAGCTTCAATCAACTTTTCGATATCATTGTTAACAGGTTCGAGGGCATCCCTTGCCCAATTATCCTTACTAGCATGTTGTTCAAGGCTGACCTTTTGCAAATTGCTCATGACTAGCAATTTTTCAAGCTCCGTAAGAGATTTTTGAATTTGGGCTTGGTGTAATTCCATGAGCCTTGTTCTCAACCCCCCTTCCATATTTAAAGTCGGCCTCGAAAACAATAAATCGCAAGTGATTGTCTCATAGTCTTCTATTTCTTCTGTTTGGCCACATGATGCTCCCCAACGAACAGCGTTGTTGAGCGCTATCCTGGAATCTGGCCTAAGACTATAACGTGGGGATCCTTCATAGCTTCTAAAAATATGGGTTAAATATTCCAGCACCATTTTTCTGCAAAAATATAAACAAACTGAAACTATTAAACAAAAGACAGTTTTCCGTAGATTACTGCCAAAGATCAATGGTTTTCCGTAGATTACCATCAGACCTGAAAAGGAAACAAAAATAATTAAACATTTATTTGGATTTTAAAGGGGAATCAGAGTATAGAGCTAATTTTTAAAATTAGCTCATTCATCTGCTTGTTTAGGCTGTCACTAAATCGGTCTGCTTCTTCGAATGCTCCTTCGAGATGTGTTAAGAATAGCTCTTGTTGTTCATGTATCTCACTGGTAACAACCAATTTTGTTGTTAATCGGGAGAGTGCATCTGCTAAGCTGTTTAGCTTACCATCTATGTGCTCAAAGTTAATCTGCACTCCTTTCCCTGTTACATAATCAACAAAGTTTATCCATCTAACCCTTGATGGTTTATTTTGGGCTGACTTATTGAAAAAGGATATTATTGCTTGACAGTCAGTCCTCAGTGTTATCTCCTGCTGATCAAGATAGTGGATTTTTAGTGCCTTCAATGTTTCCATGCAAGCGTGTATTTCTGCATCAATGGTTGACTTGATCACCGGGAATTTGCCTCTAGCATAGGCACAAATCTTTTCTATGGATCTGGGGTCATGCTTCTTTGGTTTCCATTTACATATACCACCCCATCCTTCCATACATCCGTCTGTTTCAAGGATGATATAGCTCCCTGTTGGTGGAAGCTCTAAGTCTGGCAGGTTTTGCACCTTTTCCTTGATTTTTCTGATTAATTCATAATCAGATGGTTTAAGGCGCTTATCTCCATGAGGGCTGGTTTTCGTGTACAAGGGACCTAGAAGAGTCCCAAGTTTTGGAATGTAACTCCTAGCGTAATTAAGTATACCTAACCATGCTCGGAGTCCGGCCTTCTCTTTCAGTTTCTCTTCATCAAAGGAGACAATCTTCTTTATGACATGGGGTTGGAGTTTCACTTTGCTTCTTCCAATAATTGCTCCAAGGAATTCGATTTCTCTAACTGCTATCTTCATCTTTGTTGGAGAGAGTACGAGGCCCCATTTTTCACAAATTTCTAGCATTTTTCTAAGGTGTTCAGCATGTTGTTGTTCATTCTCAGAAAATACCAGAATATCATCAATATACACCACTATAAAATCTTCGGTACCAGCAAAACACTGATCCATTTTTCTTTGAAAAATAGCCGGTGCGTTCTTCAGTCCAAATGGCATAACGAGCCATTCATATAGACCACTAGGCACCACAAAAGCAGTCCATTCAATTGACTCGGGTGCCATTGCAACCTGATGAAATCCACTCTTGAGATCGAATTTCGAGTAGATCTTACTGTGACCGACCTTTTTAAGGATAGTATTGATGCCAGGGAGGCTATACTGATCCTTATGAGTATTATCGTTGAGGGACCTGTAGTTGAATACCATGCGCTCTTTGCCTTTAATTTCTTTGCCAGTGACTGGGTCAATGGTGGTTCCAGAATTGACCATTATAGCCATGGTTCTGTGCCTGCTTTTGCTAGGCCTAATTACTCCCAGTTGTAATAGCGGCTTTGTATGTTTTTCAAATTGTTCTTTCATCTGAGGCGTCACATGCTTCAGAGGTTTATCCTGAATCTGGAGATCAGGATTTATGATGTCGAGAGAGCACGTCACCTGATTTTTCGACCAGTGTTTCAGAGGATTTTCTCCAATGAACCCCTGTTCTTTTAGTCTGTTGAGTAGTGGTCTAAACTTCTCTTTAAACTGTTGTGACTCTTGCTCTTGGTGGTATGCTACGGCCTCTCTTACTTCAATGTATTCTAAGCCCGTCAGGTCGAGCTCAGGAATTGCGGCTTGTACCATCTCAGCATCTGTTGTGGTTGCAATTGTCGTGATATATTGGTAAAAAGTCACGTTCTGGCCTTCGATTCGTAATCCACCTTGCATTGATCGGATAAAATTGCACCTGATCAGCATCTGAACTCCCTCCTTCTTTCCTATCGAAAAAGAATAGGTGAAGGAAATTCTGAACCTATTCGACTCAATCAGCATGCTACCATTTTTTAGTTTTAAACTGGTTATTTTTGTTGAGTTTACCCTATTTATTTGTATGGGATAGGCACTTGGCTCCAATGCCTCTTGTGGGACAATTTCTTGGTTGACACAGTAGACAGTTGCTCCTGTGTCAAGAATTGCTTGAACCTTGAATGGGTTGACTCCTGGTATTTCAAATGTTATCTCCATGTTGTAGAGTCTATTTAGGACCCTTTTGCCCCTTACAGGGTCTTGGACCACTGTATTGAACTCAATTTTCTCAGTAGAGATAGTATTAGCAGAAGCTATTCGGAGAGCTCATGTTGGATTTTTTGGTTCTATCTCTATTTCTTCATCTACCTCTTCGTCTTCGAACCGTAGTTTGGTTTTTCCTTTGTCTTTCTTCATTAATTCATCAAACTCGGCTTTGAGATCCTCTGTTCTGGCCTCAAACAGTTGTTGTTTGAGTTTTCCATTTTCTGCCAAGAGGTATTGAACATAAGACATCAGCTCATTGATTAGCTGATCCTTACTATCATAAGGTGCTATTGGCTGCACCTTAGCTCGTATTCGTCTGCCCAGCCTGAATCTTGCACACATAGGACATACTGTTAGGCGGCAGTTTTTACAGTATGTCCTTGTTGATTCAGTCGTCATTTCTTTACACATGGAACATTTTTCATGTCCTGTTGGAACTGAATCATTGTCCTGCCAGTCATGGGGACAATCTCTTTGATCTTCAGGCAGTTGTATGTAACTCCGCCAGCTCAATTGCTCTGCCTGTATCATGAGTAATTGCTCGCCAATGGTAAATCATTGATTACGGCTGAAGCAATATTTCCAACTTCTCCTTCAGATAATGAGCAAATTGCGTCACTATCAGGTTCATTTAGATCAACTGAGAGGACATCCCAGCTATCTGACAGCTCCATATTTTCAATAATGGCTGCCCTGGCAATATTTCTTATTTTGCGGTTACAATCTCGCGCGAAATGTCCTTCTTCTCCGCAAATGAAACATTTGCATTTACGAACTTTGTCAGCATGTTTTCTCTTGAATACACGCACATGAGATTCGTGGGGTTTGCCTTTGTAAGTTTTGGACTTGCGAAGTCCAAACTTCTTTCTTTCTCCATAGTACCCTGGTAATGGGATTTTGCTACAAAAGGAGAGATCTTTCAAGCTCCTTTGGAGTGCAGCTTGTTTGCATCTTTCAGCCAGGTACTGGTATGAGAAATTTATTCTTGGCATAACGCATATCGCTGCTCCAGGGTATTTGTCTAAAAATGCTTTTTCTAGTTCTTGCCCAATTAAAGGTGGCATTTTTCTGAAGAATTTTTCCGAGAGTTCTGAGGAAATGTACATCCTCCCGGATTTTGCTGCAAGGATCTTGTAATCATTCATGTAATTGAACAGATCCTTGACATGGTTGCATGACAAGCGTTCAAGGTCTTGGTAAGCGCATGTCTGTTCATCAGTGGACCCTTGGTATGGGTCCTCTAGCAGTATCATCCTTCGAATGCAGGAGATTATATTTTGGGGATCATCTGCAACTGCTATTAATTCTTCATATTCATGAGGACACGCCATTCTCCATTAGATGAACATGTTTTTTTCTACATCCCCTAGGAGATTTTCAATGAAAATCACCTTACTCTTGTTATCTGTCCAGTTGCGGTCATTAACCACATTGAGAGTAATTGATTCCCATCGAGAAATTACATCACTGTATTGCCCGATATCTTCTGGTAATACCAGAATTGCACCTTTGTCACTTTGAGCATCTGGAAGGTTGAATCTCCCGCTATGCTGTTGTGCATAACCTCCTTTGAGTCTGCCAACATGATCTCTGATTTCATGTATTGTTGGCATCGGTGTTTGCCTTGATTTGCTTGCCGGTGGATAGTTAACAGGACCTATTACTGGTTCTATTGGCCTTCTCTGGGTAAGTGAACTCTCAGCTGTTGAAAAAACTGATTCCATCATTTTTGTGAAAGCCTTCATCTTCGGATATTCTAGTTCTGTTTCTTCTGCCGCGTATGCAAAATGCGATAGTTTGTCTTTATCACCTTCGGAGGCGAAAGGATTGAGCCATTCTTCCTCTGATTCATCATCTTTATCTCAGATTGGACAATAATCTAGCATCGGTCCTTCTCTAGACAAGGATGCCAATAGTTGGATTGCTTTCAATTCTTCTTCAAATGAGGTTTCTGGTTCCTCAATTGTAACCATCAAGGCCATTTCTCCATCTAGTTCTTCTTCATCATTGGGCCCGACAACTGCTGATTCTGTTGGTGCAGTTGCTGTATATCCACCAAATCTAATGGCTAGAGAGCCATCAGTTCTTGATCTGACTCGAATTGTTTGTGGGTGTTGCACTTCTAGAATTGCCGGTGGTCTGATTATCCATCGTTGGCCTCTCAATTCTTCGGTTGATCTCGGTTGTCCCGGTATAGCCCTTATAGCCCTTATCCCATGAGTTTGTACAACCAATTGGATGTGATTGTAGAAATCATGAATACTAACCATCATGTCAGGAACTGCGTACGCCAGCTGTGTGTTGTCTGTTAAGTCCATTTCCATGGAACTTATCAGTGAGGTATCATTCCCCCATCTTGTGTCTCTTAAAACAACTAGATCATTTACCCCTGCATTTCTTCTGTGCAGAGCGTATAACCTGACCATTAGAACACCTACGTGTAAGTGCTGTAATCCTTCTTCAACGAGCCTGTTGTAACTTTCTTGAGAGATAAAGGGAATTTCCCTTTGATCTCCAACCACCAAAATTCTTTCATCGGAATAATGTTGGTATACCCGATGATTTCTTTCGCTCCATCCGGCTTGGTATAGTGTTTCTGCCGGGACTTGCTGTGCTCTGCGGAACTGTGAGACGCTTAGCTCCGCATCAGGACTTAGTTGAGATTCTAATGTCCTTCGATATCGCCTACGCCTTGGCAATCTTCTTTGTGCCTCATACCGTAACCGACTTCCGAGTCTGTAATCTCGAATTTGATCTTCAACGGTTGGTATTTGATTTTTGTGGCCTGATACAGATGGTCTACCCACTGTTTCTGTTTCAGTGCGACTCATTGTATCTTTTTCTTTTCTTCTTCGTATATCTTCTTCGGGTCACGGTATACGAAAAATTTGTCCGTTATGGTTGGTCGTTTTGAGGTTGTTGGTGGACCAAGACTCAAGTTTTTGAGTTGATTTTGAATTTGTTCTAGGGCCTCGGATGTGTCAGACCCTTCAGGTGCTTTTGTCCTTCTGAGCTCTCTTATTTGGTCCTTGCAATCTTCGAGTTCTTCCTTGATTTTAACAAGCAGTTGAATGATTGTGTTGTTCTGCTTGATAATTGTTGAGGTGCCCTTTTGTGTTGCTTCGGATGGTTTAACAAAACCAAGTGCTGGCTCCTCTAATGATTTTGTTGCTCGTAGGGCTTCTCTGTATACTGAACTTTCAGCAGTAAGACGCCAGTCACTCATAAAAAGAAATTAATTTTATCAAGATTTATTCTTAATTTCTAAATGACTTTTTATCTCAAATATTTCTAGGTCGACTTTTAAGTTTGATTATACCATTTATGAGCATTTTATCCTGAAATTTAAATATAAACTATCATGGGTACAATACGGGATTCCTTTAATTTCCTTATTCCAAAAATTTTTGTCTTTATCTGCGCGACACTGTCGCGCGACACACATTTGGGTTTCAAAATGTATAACAAAAATTGATATATAGCAATTAATTAGTCATGATAGGTTGTGCATGCATGTTACTTCAATTTCCAAGAAGAGTGCAAATAATGCAATATCCCCGACATATGATAGACAGTCTATATTATCTTTAAAAGCTCCGAGTTTTTGGACATTAATTAAATCTGCAGGTCAGATCAAGAGCATAAGAGGCCACCTCAAATCTGTAGACTACGTCTGAAAATATAGAGGGGCAATTAATTGCCCAGTTTTGAATAATGTACTCCGCTCCTGGATACTATATATATATACTTAATCCGTAGCGTGATACATGGCGTCTTTAATTGGCGATGCGATAAGATATTTTTTCATTCTTTTTTTTTTGAATGTCGCGATTAAATAATCAAGCTCCTGGTGCATGCACCACAAAAAAAAAAAAGTTTAGTACTAGACCATTAGTATCGGTTTTTAAGAAAATCGGTATAAATATTAGTTGGTGACAATTTTGTAATTGTCAGTCTATATCTTTAGTATCGGTTTTTTTTTTTAAACCGGTACTAAGAGTTGTCGGAATTTTTTTTTTAAAAAATTAGTTACAATTAATAGAAGCCAATGTCTCGGAGACTCATTCTGACTTCGATTTTTCTAAAAATTAAGAAACTTTTTTAAGTAGCGACTATTGTTAGAAAAGAAAGGAACAGCTAAACCAAAAAACTTCTTTAAGTAGCGATTCTTGTTAGGATTCTCTTGTGTTGAAAGATACCTGCCATAGAGATTGAATCTTAAGGGAGGTGAATCTAAAGTTATGTTCCCATTGTTCTTCGAGAAATTCTTTCGAGGAGAAAAATGACGAAAAAGCCGCAACAATACTTAGTACCGATTCTTAGACTAAAAATCGGTACTAAAAATATTAAATATTTTTATATTTTTAAAATAAAAGATACTAAAGTTGCTTTTTAATCGGTATTAAAGGTATCATTTTTAGTACCAATTTTTAGTGTAAAACCGGTACTAAAGTGAGGCGTATAATTCCTCCGCGAATTTCTGTGCATTATTATTACTGGTTTTTTAATACCGATTTTTAATGATGAGAACCGTTACTGATGTTATATAATAAACCGATAAAAAAAATAGCGTAGTGATGGCCAGTTGGCGATGCCTTGGAGTCTGAGGCACCCTGACAAGGTTCAATTTAAGGTCGGTCCTGCACGTACAACGGTACAAGTTACAACTGTGCTGTTGCGTTATGTACAAATTATTTTTTATTATGCACAACCTTTTTGCATTATTTTAGACTGATCATCCAGCAAACCAGCACATATATATATATTAATTGGGCCCTCTGTAGCTCTGTGTTCCACAAATCTTGCAAATAATTAATGTTAACCCAATCGAAGTGCCACGTGAAATATCTGGCTCAATCTAATTATATACCTAAAATAATATCTTTTTTTTGAATTTTGATAACTTACACTCGAAATTTATAATACTGAACATTCTCTTTTTTTTTAAAAAAAAATTGGGGTCTAAGCCATCCAACTTATTTATAAATTAAATTTCTATATATGAAAGAGCTCCATCTGAATTTCGAACGTGCGACCTTTTTTTTATTATTTTATTTTTGCATTTCGTGGCTTGTGTATATCATCGTAAGTTATCGCTATACTAGACTTTCCGTTGTAAACAAGAAAAAAAGGAAAAAAAAATTGTATAATCTAATTCACTGAAGTTAAATTTGAAATCTATCGCTCGTCTCGGCAATTAATGGAGCCAGCAAATTTTGATATACTTGGGAGATATAAACATAAACCATAGTGTACAATGAAATCTATTGCACTAGGCATTACAGTCGTAGTTTCGCTGTAATATATTTTTTTATTTTTGAGATTGAGAATAATTCATTTTCGACAACATAAATTAGTTTCTAAATTAGTTTTACCAGTCGTGGTTTTTTTTATTCAACATAAATTAGTTTTACCAGTTGTCTAACATATTTGACAACATATATTTTCATATATTCTCAAACCTAAAAAGGCTAAATTTTAAATAGTTGGTAATACATAATTTTCATATTTGTTGCATTTGGTGTCATTAGCAAAATCGAGCTAATTCACTCGATAGTGCCCACCATGAAATATTAATTATGTTTAATTTTTAATAAATAACATAGTTGAAATAGGATTTGCATTATTCTAGGTTCAACTGCGGCAAAACTGATCCAACCATAGTTTTGAACGTTCGGTATCTCGAGTTAGAAGCGATATTTAGTTTATTTCTTCTTTTTTCTCTTGATATTTAATCATATGGAGTTTGTATCTTATTTATTTGTATTTGTAGTTTGTTTTATTAGCACATTAGATTTATTATGTCTTAGGTTAAGGTAGTAACTTAAGTTCGAATTTGATATTATGATTTGGATGATTTACTATGTTTGTGATTTCGTTTCTCGAGTATTTTATCTATGCTTGTTTAAATTGTTGTTTCTTCTTATTAATTGCTAGATGAATGACCACATTTAGATAGGTTATAAAATTAGATTAATCAATTTAGTCTAAACAAAGTACTTGAGATAAGTTTGAGATTCGAAAAAGGCGACTAACATGCATAGATGCGATTAATTTCTAAACAGTTTGAAAAGCAATAGATATCCTGAAGAATACCAACAAAAGGAACTTAGGGCTCCGTTTGGATGCGTTGAGAATAAGGTAGGAAGAAGGAAGAAGGGAAAAAATTTATTGGGAAAGGGTAAATTTATTGGGAAGTGTGTAACTTTTGTGAAGAGTTTGGATGGTTAGAAATAAATTTATTGGTAAAAAGTGGTTATTCCTTCTTCTTTATTCCGGGAAGAAGCCATTCAAACGGAGCCTAGGTTACTTAAAGTACCAACATGAAAGTCTAGGTCTAATCAACCTAAGAAGATAAGAGTTATGTACCAGTTTCTAGTCCAACAAGCAAATAACACTTGAGACCTCCTACTAAGCACATTCACAAGGCCGCAATTTCAAACATCTCATCAGCTCTCACCAATCACAATTCTACCAGCTAGTATACCACAGCCACGTTTGAAAATTTATATTTCTTTTTCTTAGCGGGTAACATTTCAAATGTTCCAAAGGTTTCGAACAGTTTCACATTATTTCTTATTTTGAGTGGAACTTTCTCATATAATATCTGATTAAAATGGTTATAAGAACAAGATCTACAACTTTACTACTTTGAGTATCTTACAATTCAAAATGCACCATATTTAAAAAAAGTTGAAACTTCAATAGAGAACAGATTGCGACTTTAATGATCATGTTTGCATTTCAAATTTGAAGATACTCAGAAATAGTAATGTTATAGATCTTATTCGTAAGGTATCAACACAATTTAAACCATCTAAAATTAGGTATCGCATGACAATATTACACTTAATACAAGAAATAACACGCGATAGTATGAAAAATTAGGGGATATAATTTGAAATAACATCTCATAAGGAAAAATAAAATATCAATTTTTAGACATAGCTTAGTTGACCGAGGTGTAGTGGTGGGACGTGCTAATTAATTTGCAGGACAGTTTGAAAAATACGGCCGTGAAGGCGCTATGTAAAATATTATAGGATACCAACCACTATAAGAAAGGTGGTCTTTACATATATAAATTTTATAGTTAGATTTTTTCGAATCTTGTAATATTTAATGTGAGTAATGCTAGAATCAAACATATAGGACGTCAAACACGATCCAAACGTAGCATATTAAAATTTCAAACGGTCGATCCAAACCGCTCAATATGATCTCTATATTAAAATATCTTTGATAATCAAATTTTATATTTTTTCACATTTTCTAACTATTTTTTTCGAATTTTCAAAATTGAAGGGTTCAGAACTTTTTAGATTGAGCATATTGAAAAATTCCAAAAAAATAGTAAAAAAATTTAAAAAAATATAAAATTTGGTCTCCATGAAGATTTTATAACACAGAACAATTTGAGCGGTTTGGATCGGCCATTCCAATTTTAAAAATTAAAATTTCATCGCGTTGGACAAGTGTACGTGTCCTATATGTTTGACACTAGCAACTCCCATTTAATGTAGCAAAAATAAATTGCTAGATCTTCCAAATTGCTACATTAGATATTACAAGATTTAGAAAAGTCTATCAAAAGTAAATTGCTAGATTTTTAAGGAGATATTAATAGAAAATTGAGTCTTGCTAAAAAATTCTAGATTTAGTGCATCAAGTAAATCTAGTAATAGAAAGATAAATCTAGCAATAGTACAATGTCCAACATAAATAAAAAAAAATCTAGCAATCACTACGCGAAATTTTGGCTTCTGTAACGGTTAATAAAAGGTATATGTAACGGTACACGAAACGTTACTGTAGCCCCCGTTACAGAATGTCTAATAACCGTTACAGTAGCCCCTCTTCTGTAACGGTTATTATCTAATAACCGTTATAGTATTATGCAATGGAAATCTGGTACAGCTTCTTGGAGAACATGTGTAACGGTTATTCTCTAATAACGGTTATTCTCTAACACATGCAGCATACTGTTACAATCCAGTACTCCAAGAGATGCTTATCTGAACACTCATTAAAGCACGCAACTCTTCATATGATTAACAATTCAAAATTAAAGCACGCAACTCTTCATATTTTCAGTTTCAAACTCATTTGTAATATAAATGACCAAACTGTAGAACCCCACGCCTTTTCAGTTTCAAACTAATTTCTCACTTCTCCCTCCTATCTCTCTACTAAAAAACCAACCATGGAAAACTTTGATCCCATCAGAGTTGATGAAGACGACATCACTGCTCCGGCCAGTGCAGAGATCACCAAATCCATTGCAATCCAAACCATGGAAGGTGTAACTTTGCTTGATGTCATGATAGAGATGAGAAGACGCCTCCCTGCAGGACAACACAGAGTGACAACACTCCTAGAAAACCGATTTCTCATCATCGGCCCCTTTAAGCAATGGCGCGATGAGATGTTTAAAAAAGACACTATTGAAATCACATATGGAAACAACATGAGGCGGCCATTTCCCATCCTCATTGATCCTCCAAGGGAACTAGACCCCAGAGCAGACAGTGTGAGGCTATGGGTAAGAATTGCTGATCTTCCATTTGGATGGTGCTCATGGTATGGAGCAAACATCTTTTTCCCTTTTGGTACAGTTTTACATGCTGATGCACCAACATACATGGGTATAGATGCCAGATTTGCTAGAGTTGAAGTATTGGTTGAACATAGGGATAGAATACCAGCCTCTCGTGTATTTGAATTACACAGAAGAAATGGAAAAATTGACCTACTTCGGGTTCAGTACGTAGTTGAGGAACCACAAATCAGAAACCCACGTCATGAATACATCAAAGCTTTGCCTAGGATTGAATGGTCCCCTGCTGATGAGGCAAGACTGCAAAGTATCAATCCACCTGTTAGGGTTGATTCTGGCAGTACTACAACCATGCGACAGAGCAAGAGAAAAGCAAAGAAAAAGGCTGCAAAAACCACAACCCCCAATAATACTCAAGCAAAAAAAAGGAAGATAAATGAGGTCATCCCCTCAATGATTACTAGATCACAAACCAAGGGAGGAAGCATAACAAAGGAGACAGGAGTTCTCATTGGAGACACCAGGGTAATCAAACCTACAAGCTCTAGTTCTAAAGGAAAAGGAGTACAAGAAGATCTTGAGGCACAGTTCAGGAAGGAGATGAAACAGGCTAGGAAAGAGAGCCACAGAGCTCAACATGAGGGCCCAGCAAGAGAGTGACAATACAACCCCTACTGAGGACCAATCAGTCGATGAACTCATGAAGACACCCTCAGAGGAGCCCAGCAAGATGTCATTCTCCACAGAAGGTAACTCTACATTTCTTTCTAGTAACAATATGTGCAGAAGTCCTAAATAGTTTAGAGAATAGCTTCTTTTTAGACAATATGTTCAAAAACCCTAAATAACTTCTTTAGTTTAGAGAATACATAAATCCTAGTTTAGAGAATAGCTCTACATAAATCCTAGTTTAGAGAATAGCTCTACATAAATATACATTTAACTTTTTCAATAATTGCACTGACTTGAAAACAGACATGGAAAAAACCTTCATGGATTTGGCAAAAAAGCAGGAAGCAGCAAAGAAGAGCAATGGCTCCACTGATGACACATCCTCTACCTAGATGCTGCCCTTTTTTTTAACTTCTCAGTTATTTATTTATTTTAAATTCTACAAGTTCTAGTATGTTTGTTGTACTGTTAATATTACTGTTAATGGCAAGAATTGTGTGAATTGTGTGATGTTTAGATGTATGTTTGTGATGTTTAGATATAGAATCAAGCTTGAAACAATATAAATTGCTCTTGAGTAGAAAGGTTTCTATTGACATTTGACATTTGTGGCCAACAGGCAATTTTTTTTTTTTTGTAATTTGGTTCATGCGTATACCAGAGGTCAATAGTACATATGCAAGGAGAAATTCAAAACTTAACACACAAAATTCCTTCATGTACACCTCTGGTATGCAATTGGCAGACACTATTGACCATAGCATTGTTTGTCAGCCTATGTAAATTGCATTGTTTGTCAACCGTAATTTAGCTCAATTATTTAGCTCAATTATTTGTCAATTACAACTTAAAAGCAAAAGGAAAAAAAGCAGTTAACAAAAATCGCATATATATGAAAAAAGAGGAGTTTATGAAAGTACCGAAAAAATATAAAATTATCCAGTCGAAGCATGACTTTCGATCGATCGATCTGTTGAATCTGCTCTCCTTCTCCTTGTCGTTCTTTCGATCGATCCGTTGAATCTGCTCTCCTTGTCGTTCTTTCGATCGATCCGTTAAATCTGCTCTCCTTCTCGTTCTTTCGATCGATCCGTTGAATCTGCTCTCGTTCTCATGAAAAAACCGAAATAAATAAGGAAAAAATATGAAAAAATATGATTCAAATTTTTTGTTTTTTTACCTCAAATCTGCTCTCCTTCTTGTTCTCTTTTTTTCAGAATTTTTACAAATTTTTTGCTATTTTTTGGAGTGAAACAGAAGGGATAAGAGAGATATTTCTTTGGATATAGCAATAAATGAAGAGAGAAAGAATGCGGCAGGGAAGACTTACCCTAAATACATAATCTTTCTGTAACGGTTATTTATAAATAACCATTACAGAAGACTTATTACAGAAGATTGGCTTCTGTAACGGTTATTAGAGAATAACCGTTACACATGTTCTGTGGATGGAACCATTTGGAGAACATATAACGGTTATTAGATAATAACCGTTACATAAGCCAATCTTCTGTAACGGTTAGTTCTTTCTTCAGATATGGCAAACCTTCATGATTGGCAATTTGTGCCTATGAACAGTGCTGCTGAGTTTGAAGATCTCAGACCTGATCATTTAAATGTGTTTTACTCTCCTTTACAAGATCTTGACCCTGAAAATGAAGTTCTGCACAGAGCGGCGATTGTTACATTCCAAGCAGAAGGATTACTTCCGCCTGATCTTGAGCACCGCTTGGGATTCAGACTTGCACGTCAGTTCGGTTTTGCAGTTCACCAGTATCGTCTCTCTCCAGTGCACCCAACCTCTGGAGATTTTCTTCTGGTTTGTCCAAATCAAGGGTCAGGAATGAAATTTGCAGCCTAGGTGTCATTTACCTGCAGAATGTTAGATTGGTCCTAACAAGGTGGATTGAGCGTGCTGGTACAATTTATGAACCTCCTCTTTATCGTACCAGAATCAGAATTAATGGTCCCCCTCTTCATCTCTGGAATAGAAGTGCCATTAACATGCTGGTGTCTGGGTTTGGTTATCCAATTTTCATTGTTCCTCACTTCTCTGATGGGATCTTCCTTCATTTGCGTTTGCTTATTAAAGGAGCTCATCCCTCAGAGATCCCTCATTATTTGGTTATCTCTGCAGACCCTCGAGCTGCAAGAGCTAGGGTACATATTGAAGGTTTGGAACAAGTTGGAGGGCCCACTGAACCACCTTTTATAGGCCCCGGCAGGCCTTGGGTGCCTCCTCCGCCTCCTCCACCACCTCCTCCACCACCATCGACTGACACCGATTCAACTTCTACTGAATCATCTTCTGTTGCTCCTCTTACTGGATCAGCTTCTGGTGTTTCCTTGCCAGTACATTGTGCTACTGGTGATCCCTTTTTAGCTATTGCCTCTTCAAGTTTTCTGCCTTGGTTCTTTAATGCTATTAATGCCTCCTTTAATGTACAACAGTTCTAAGTGCTTCTTCTCTAATCCTTAAATTTTTTGTTTAGCTCTATATGCTTTATGGCTGTAATCCTTAAATTTTCTTCTTGGAATATCAACAAAGAGCATTCTTCTTTACTTTGCCTTCACTCTCTTCCTTTTCTCACCTGATCTGTGTATTATTGCTAGCTACTACTTGATGACGTTTACTATATGACAACACGAAATTCATGCCTATATATATGCAAATTATTAACGAAATGCAAAATAATTTAAATAAAGAGGAGTTCATGAAAATATACTTTGAACTTCTGATCCGTTTGAATCCGTTGAAAAGTGCGCGCGACTGAGAGTTAGATGAGTGAGGATGATATTTTATTTATACATAACCATTCTGTAACGGTTATTCCCTAATAACCGTTACAGAATCACTAAAAAAATAAAAACAAAATTATTTGTCTCTATGTAACGGTTGTTGGATAATAACCATTACAGAATATAAGAAATTTGTAACGGTTTTTATCCAACAACCGTTACAGAAGGTTGATGCATTTTTTTTCCTGACCATGACGGAAATGTTATTACGGTTGTTTCATAATAACCGTTACAGATTTGTGGCGCCAATTTTCCCGCCTAATGCCTCACTATTCTGTAACGGTTATTTCAATAACCGTTACAGAAATGCCGTTACAGAAGGTCCTTTTTTCCGTAGTGAATATAACAATTTACGTAAATATCATCTTTCTTGTAGTGAACCCAAGGATTGTTGAAGTTGTCTTTTTTAAGAAAAAAATTCTGAAATTCCGTGGAGCAGAACCTTTATGCATGATCTAATAAAAAATTTTCTTACAAAAATGTATTCGCATTTACATTGTGTAACCTCATAGTTAAAGATATAAATTTCGATATTGTAGCCCCTTTCAAAAAGTTTTCTGAAACCACCGAAGAAAAGATATAAATTTTATGAATTGTCCAATGAATGCCGCATTCAACGTTTTATATATATATCGTCACTAAATGTCACTAATCCAACAATAAGTGTTACAAAGCGTATTTGAAATAAATATTGTCATGTATGATTAAAGTTCTATTTGTGTGATCATTTGAGAATTTATGTTATATTGGCCATGAAAAATAAATCACTATTTATTTCCAATAATCATAAACGATATCTAGCAACATTTCCAATTAACATAAATAAATAATGTATCGCTACAGTGTTGCAATCCTGGATAAGAAATAAGGGGGCGTTTGGATGGGGTTGGAATAGGAGGGAATTGCAAATTTCGAGAATTGCATATGCCAAATTTATTATAAACAATCCAAACTCTTCACAAAGTTACACACTTTCTAATAAATTTATGTCTAGGAATTGCAAATTCCCCAAATTCCTACAATATCCAAACGGCCCCTAAAGTATTTTCTTGTTTTGATTCTTAAGTCACATGATATCACTGTATAATCCAAGATAAAAATTTGTTATTTTTGCAGATTATACATTTCTTGATCTAGAGATAATTGTATAATGTTGCTAGCAAACAATCTATCTCCATCAAAGGACCCAAACAGATATCACCACTTATTAAGTAAATTAATGAGGGACATACGGTTTTCTTATTGAACAACTTTTTTCTACACAATTCAAGAGAACATAAATAAAATCCGTATAGCAGCCCTTATCAGGAATCAACGTTGGACGATATTTATTAAACCTATCCTCATGTGGAAAAGTTGAACCATCTCAAACTTAGAATCTAACTCATATGAAATAAATAATGACACATAATATAATCCATATATTTATTTCATTCAGTCACATCATGTACTATGTTCTATAACATATTCATAGGCAATTAAGTTGGTAACTCCTTACCTATGATTTGTAAAATATAATCATCACTTAACTCGCATACTAATATTTTCTGATAATTAGTGTTTCTTGTTAATTATCAAGATTATAGACAGTTTAGATTTATTATTGTCATTTCAATAAATGATCCACAGAGATCTACAATTCAGATCCTCAACCTGAATGATTTGTCAATAATAAACTCTAGGAACAAATGATCAAATATCATCAATAACATAAACTATAAATTAAGTAATTAAATATTGACTTCTAGGACATAATTCCAACAACTTGAATCCTAGGACCTTTATTTGTGTATTTTATACTCCAAAAACTCAAAGATCCTTACTTTATTGCACTTAGATAGGTGTTTTTTTAAACCATAAAAATTCTAAAAAAATTGTTTTGTCTAACTTTCGTGAGGAAGTAGAGTTTAGTAATTAATTGTTATGAATTCGACCCTCAGTATTACCCAACAACAGTCGTATTATTACGACATGTAGGTAGAATAAGATTTTTTTGAGCTTGGCTCTTGTCTAGATCATTTTTCCTTGAAGGCATTCTCCCCCCCCCCCCCCCTACCTTGCATTCCTTTCCTTAGATGTTTCATTTTCTTTTGCCGACTAAGACCTACATTGTTAGACATGAATATCTCTTGCCACTAATTATAAACTAAGTATCTAAACTCCTCCTCCTTAGACCATAAAGATCATCTAAAACATTTGTTGTTAACTTATCTACTATTCTTAGTGTCCAATATTAAAGAAAAATGATCAGAACCAAATTAAAGAAACTAAATCTTGCATAGTGCTATTGCGATAGGTACTATCCCAATCCACACTACTAAAGAATCTGTCTAATAAAACAAAGGTCCTGCCATTGTTCCATGTAAATTTCCTATTTGGTAATTTGTATTAAATGAGACCATTATCCTGAATGAAGGAATTAAATTTTCTACTGTTGTCCTTAACTAAGGTCTAGAAGGGGTGAATAGACACAATTTCAAGTAATAAATTGGTTTAGACAATTTTGCATAAATTAACAATTCAAACAAGCAAGCAAGCAAGTAAGCAAATAAGTAAAGAGAAGAGAAACACAAACTTGATTATGGAGTTCCGACCGGATTAGAATTTGCTAGCCTTAGTCGTACGTCTCTGAAAGTTTCACAATCTGAAAAAAAGATGTGCTCCATTCTATTCCACAATGAATAGGACTACACATTTGAACCGAATTGCCTCGTTACAATCAAGACCTCGAGGTAGACCGGCCTAACTATTACAAGCACTACAATCCTCACGTAAACTAGGAAAATTGTGCTCTCAATCAATATCATTCAAAATATAGTTATAAAATGATGTGGTGTTTTATTGAGGCTAACTAATCTCAAGAATTTTGTTTAGTAATACTCAAGACAATGAGAGAATGAGAACTTGTTGTTTGGAGCTCAAAGACATATGTTTTTGCTAGAGATTCAAGAGAGAGAAACAACCCCAAAAGATCTGATATATATAGAAGGCGCCAAGAACTTCAAACCAATCAAAATTCCTATTTTGTGTTACACAACATATACTTGCGTTATGCAACAAATCAATATATTTGTTAATAAAATACAAAAATCAATCTAGCCATTGAAACTTGTCAATGCGTTACACAACGCATAGACAAATAACACACAATGGCTACTGACAATTGTCAGAGCGTTACACAACGCAAGAGTAACGTTACACAACACATGCAAAAAACGTCATGTTTGGTTGAGCCAACTTAGCTCTAACTTCCAATTAGAACTCTAGCTTTCTAACTTCATGGAACCAAACTTTATCGAACCAAACATCATAGAGTTAGAGTGGGTTTGTACTAACTTGGCTCCAACTTCCTAACTTTGCTAAATGGTGAGATAGAGAGAAGTTTGTTGTCATGAATATTAAAAAAATAATAAAAGAGAATTTGCGATGATGATGATGATTATTATTGTTATTATTATTAATTAATTAATTAACAATTATAGCATTGATATTAATTATAATTATTTATTATAATATTAAATAATAATAACAATTATTATTTTTGCTTTTTATTTTTAATAAAATTATTACGGTACTAAATATTATTATTATTATTATTTAGTTATAATTATAACATTGATTGGGAATTTGGGATTAATAATAAAATACAACAATAAATATAGTATAATTAATGACAATTATAATTTATAAAAATATTATAATAATAATTATTATTATAATTATTAATATCATTAATATTATATTTATAATTTGGTAAATGATATAAATGGTAATTAATCAAATAATGATGATGATGATGATGATGATGATTATTATTAATTATAATATTGTGACACCTCGTCGCATCCCGTGACTGGACAGTACACGACGGTGTGCCCGCCGCGGATGCCTCTGCACCCGCAAGGTTTACCAAGACTTAATTAATACTATTTATCAAATTAAATTTAATAGTAAATCAAAATTTACTAAAATAATTAAGTTACAAGCCGAAAATAATTTTTTTAATATAGACATAAGTTAATATATGCTACATAGGCTGGTTCACATGCTGTTGGTTGCTAACCATACAGTCCAACGACTTATTTGTCGTCTTGCTGTCCAGCACTCGAACTGCAACCTGGAACCCACAACCACAGTGGAAACAATACAAAAAGTAAAGAATAAGATAAATATAATTTATTTCAGTGCGGTATTCAGTTCCAGCCACACGAACAATCTTAGATGCTTTAGAACTATTTACCGACTGAGGTAGAAAAACACACAATTTGTATAAGTCAAATATCAATACTTTTGTGATACATTATAAGATGGCAATATGAAGATGCAATGCAAGTGAACCCGACACATTAATCAATTTGAACTGTCGCATTCAAATGGTAGCACAAAATGTCGGTTCAACTTGGTCAACTATCTAATATTGATGCTGGTTCAATATCAATCATTCAAAACAGAACTGAATTATCCCGAATGATCCATCTCTCCTTGAACAGAGGAGACTGAGTATACAATAGAACATATATTGTATATGGCACCGTACTACAGTACCCTTCCATTCATAATCAATTCAGACAAGATAAGTAAACGGTACTAATTACGTGAACACTGTCAGACCACAGATATAAGCGCTTATTCACGGAGACTGGCACGTCAGGGAGCTACCCCAACGCCCAACCCAACCAGTGTCATTTCACCGTATAAGAGTACCAACAATTATCATAATCCATTCAATCTGGAACCATTTCAACATGTAACAATAATAATAACTAATATAAGTCATATGATACCATCCAAATATGCGTGCAATTATCAGCTCAAAGTATGCAATGCATTTATGCGTAAATAATTTCTAACATGTAATCAGATTGTGCGGGATCCGCACTTGAAAATCGAATGAGCAAACGATCTACACATCTTCAGTCATATCGACCACCCGATCTCGATAAGCGACTTCCTAATTATAAGCAAAAGAAGTTCTATTTAAGGTTATTCTCCATAACCTTTAACTTTATACAATTATTCGTTCATAAAGGTCCTTCAATTTTATTTAATATTAGACTGTTCTATGATTATCGTGTCATACCTGATTAATTTTAAAGATAGCCTAACTATCATCTTCCTAATCTTCAAAACTTGACATAAATGATTGTTTTGGTTTCGATTTTTATTTACTAAGTTTGTATAGTTCTAAACATTTTACTATCAATTAACTGGACTTATAATATCAACTAAAACAGACGAAATTTCAGTTAAATGCTCTTCCCAAAATCCGAAATAAAGAAAATTAAAGAAATTGAAGAAAACTAGATGTTTAACCTCATTTTGTGATGACAAAGGCCATAAACCAATTGAGTAATTCCATGGAGTATAAAAGAAAGGAAATGGAGAAAATCATGGAAAATGCCAAACAAATCCCAAAAATCATGAAAAAATACCCCGAGGTTCAGAAAATTGTGGAGAATGTTATGAGACCCAAAACCCACCTAGATGATTCAGGGAGCACCTCATTTTATGCAAAAACCCCCGAACTTTATGAAAAATAAATAAAATACTGAAAGTGGTATTTTTGGAAAACCAGTGAAGCCATTCAATTCTACATATTTTCATGGATTTATCCTCAAAATCCCATGAGAAAACTCGATCAGAAAGACTGCCAAAGAATTTATTCTAGAATCAGCAAACCATGAAAAATGTATAAATGGTGCAAATGGAGAAGAACGAAGTTAGGGAGAAATGGAGGAGGCGTCCAGTGATTCAAATTTTCCCTCTATATGGAAATCCGGTTTCGGTGCAGCCGTTGTACTCTACACCAATGTTGACCAAGGGAGGAGGAATATGCGGCTCACAGAGAACTAGGCATACGCAAGAAGAAAAGGGAAATGTCGATGGGTGAATTAAGAATGATCCCTTCGCGAGTGAAAGATGGCCGCGCGTGGAGCACATGACACGCATGAAAAAACAAAACCCCTGGACCCACAGAGTATAGCACGGCTTATCATACTCCGTGTGTAACCAAGATCAAGAAAGAAGAAAAGAAGAGAGAGCGTAACAGAAATCTGTTGAGAGGAAAACCGCCGGGCTCAAGCGAAGGTGCACTGCACCTGGACAGAATAGGAGCAGAGAACATTGCCTATAAAAGGAGCACCAAAGGGAGAGAAAAGGGGATCGATTTCTAGACACTTGGGGATTTCTTTCTTCTACAGAAATACACATATACACTAAGAAAGAAATAGAGGAATTCCCACAAATACTTGATAGGTTAGCATAGAAAGTAGGTATAAAGGCGATTCTGTTTGTAATTGAAGAATCAAGAAGGTAAAGAGAAGAAAGACAAGTCAGGTAAGGCTGTAACGAGGATGAATTTGTTATCTTGAAGTGTTCTTTGGTGATTTTGATCTGCATTTTAGTAATTGATCCTGTTTCTTCAATTCTTTTGCCATGAATTGGATTAGATCGATCTTCTCTGTTAAGTGATTTCTGATCTCGAGATCTGAAAGTTTAATCCATGGATTCCATGGCCTAAACGATCAGAAATTGAGAAAGGAGCAACAGTTGTTTATTCGCACTTGATTAAGTCATAGTCTTGTCTAACGTTTCATTCACGAATCTGAAAGGTTAGATTAAGGATTCCTTAGTCTAAACAATAGGGGGTGAAAAGTAAAACTCGAGGATTTGCTCTTTCTTTGTTTGATTGGATCAATGTCAATTTTGTTTGATAATATGAGAGTCCAGTCTGCAGATTCTGCAACTTAGACGATTGTTAATTGAGCTATGTTCTTTGTATTTTCATTTATCTAAATCCCTTCTTAGTGGTTCCCTGAAATCCAGTTCCCCTTTAGCTTCTCTTGTTATGGTCTAAACTGAGATCTTCTCAGAATTAGATTTGAGAGAAGTAACTTAGCTTGAGGCTTTGCTCAAGACTAGGTGCATGCTGTGACTCAAATCAAGGTCTCCTTGGTTTAGGTCAAGATTCTTTAATCTGAACTCGTATGAGTATGGCTTAAAGAATCTCCTAAATGTACATCACATTTAGGCGACATGCCGCCCAAATTTCGCTGATTCATAGGTTAATTGTGATGATATTAAATGCAGGGACCTAATAGAATAAATTGTCTCTCTTGTATACTGATCAAAATCAGTTTAATAGTCGCTTTTATTGAGAATCGTCAAAAGGTGGGGAACATTCTTGTAAAATGTTGTAGTTAAGTACTATGATGCTGAAACCACACTGGATAATTCCTTGTTTGTATTTTCTGTTAATTTCTGGACTAAATTGCATGATGTACAAGGATTGAAATAAGAGTTAGGTAGTGAGTTCAAGAGTGTCAGAATTATGCATTTAGATGTTGTACATGGTGACCGAGATTAGCATAAAGGCATTTAGCTAGATTCTCTGGAAATGGTTCCTCATAACCGACCATATATATAACCCTGATAGTAGAAATGCAAAATGGTATGTTATTCAAAGCTGCACATTGAATAAATGAGTTAGAAATAGAGTGTAAAGTTGAATTTGATGTCACGGTTGCCCCTGGTAAGATGACTTGTACTCGATAATGGACTGAGGTTACTATAAATCAAATTCCTTTACATATTCATCTTATCATCTCAATCACGAATGAACTCATCCTGGTACGAATTAGACTCAATTAGGCCCATCGGCACTAAGCTTCGATGTAGCTGTATCAGCACGTAATTCTTCCGCCAGATGAGATCGAAACTACTCGAATGGAGTTCACCATTGAATTCTCCTCTTTACCACTATTCTAGAGAGCAATGTCTCATGGTTTGCGGCTGTCGAAATCGCTAACGGAATAAGACCCATTCCTCTCACAAACCCGTTAACAGAAAATCGGACCCGTCTTCTTCAATCGTGCCTCAGCGCCGAAACTATGATGATCCTCTATGACAAATGAGGCATGTAATCTGTCAGGGACCCATCACATGGAACTCGCACAAAGGAGTAGTGTCTTATTGACGTCAGCGGGCCTTGTCAGCGCCCAGTCAGCCGCCATCTCAACCCCTTCGTTGATGTAGACCAATAGGATAATTCCAAATTAAACAGAAACTTTGAGAATTCACCAAAAATAATAGGAAACTCAGAACAATATAAATAAAATATCCATAAAATCCTAAAGATCAAAATAAACCGATTTCACTAATGCTTTGATATGGAATTCCGTCAAAGTAGCGGCCTTTTATATTTTTGAAGTATTTTCACTTTAAAAATGAATTTTATAGATTTTAGAAAATCAGTAAATTCGTTTATAAAATTCAAAATATGAAACTAAGTATTTTTGAAATAAAAATTTCCAAATATGATACTTTCGAAATTAAGTATTTTTTAAATGTGAATATCAAATATTTTCAAGATCCAAAAAGGAATTCCTAAAAGTTACCAAAAGGCCAAGGTGAATAAAAACCACCAATATCCCAAGAGAATTATCAAAAGTTAAAAGCCCAAACACGAAACCCAAAGTCAAAACCGAAACTTCTTCGTTTAAGGAAAAGTCTCTCGCTAGGGTTGAGAGTGACCTTAGATGACTTAGAAATTGAATTCTTATGGGCCCCCTCGTCCAAAGAATTCTATTTTTGTTCTCATAAGAAGACCGATTAAGATGGTCCCGAGAACCGACTCTTATTAAGAAGACCGACTAAGATGGTCCCTAGGGTCGTTAAAGAACCAACTCTTATTAAGAAGACCGATCAAGATGGTCCCTAGGGTTGTAAAAGAACCAACTTTAGCTCAAAGGCGTCACATGCCCCTAAGGTTGTAAAACTTCTCTTTTGTTCTCACAAGAAGACCGATTAAGATGGTCCCAAGAACCGACTCTTATTAAGAAGACCGACTAAGATGGACCCTAGGGTCGTTAAAGAACCAACTCTTATTAAGAAGACCGATCAAGATGGTCCCTAGGATTGTAAAAGAACAAACTTTAGCTCAAAGGCGCCACATGCCCCTAAGGTTGTAAAACTCCTCCTTGTTCTCACAAGAAGACCGACTAAGATGGTCCCGAGAACCGACTCTTATTAAGAAGACCGACTAAGATGATCCCTAGGGTCGTTAAAGAACCAACTCTTATTAAGAAGACCGATTAAGATGGTCCCTAGGGTTGTAAAAGAACCAACTTTCGCCGAAAGGTCGCCCAAGAGACCCCGAAGGTTGTAAAACTCATTTTCACTCTCACAGGAAGGCCAGTCATAGCCCCGAGAGTTCACCAAACAACTACAAAACAATGCCAACTGAAGATCCATCCTTTTCAAACAAAAACCTCTTCTAAACCAAAAATCCAATCCCCTCTTTTAGCCAAGTTAGAAGTCTTTTATCGATCCTTAATTGGGTCCCGTCTATTAGATTTGGTACCATCAATTAAGTCCTCCTTAATCCAAATAATAGCACTCCATAAGTCTCTTTTTTTTTCCTAGCCCATTACGTCAATACCCTTTATATCCCTTAATCAGAGGTTCTCGTAGGCAACTACGGGGTAATTAACAGTAGGGGCTTGCGCCTACTGGAAAGAAAGGACTCGGTAAATCAAGAAACATCTTTAAGTAGCGACTCTTTATAGAATTCTCTTGTGTTGAGAGATATTCGCTAAAGAGATCGAGACCTTAGGGGAGGTGAATCTAGGCTATGTTCCCATTGTTCTTCGAGAAATCCCTAAAAGGAGGATAATGACGAAAAAGCCGCAACAGATTCTCTGGCACGCCCGGTGGGACTTCTTTCTCCTCTCATCTTTGGGACTTAAAGGGTGACGTAAGGGCTAAGGAAATTTAATGAACAATCCTAACGGTAACATTTAGTTGGTATTATTGCAGGTTGAGATGACATTCGCTCCAATTGATATGTTCAAGCCAACGGGAGTTTTCCAGATCGGAGGAGTGCCGATCTGCTACAACGACGAATTCACAATTGGAGGCATGCCGTTTGGACACTCTTATGTGCCCGTAGTACAAGTTAGCGATGGTACTTTCCAGCTTGCCAAGGTTGTGGTAGAGGAAGCGCTTGAAGAGGTGATGGAAGTCTCCAAAATCGTGGAAGATCCAATGGAGATTGATGTTGTCAAGGGGGATAAGTGGTCAAGCGTGCTCCACAAGCAGACCCGTTCGAGGTCAACCCCTTCTCCTCAACAACGGCGATCCAACCGCCGCTCTCCTTCCAAGAAGATGGTGGTGAAGAAGGTGTATGCACCGATCTCTCAAAACGCAAGAACTATGAAGAAGGTTCAACGGGCCTATAAGAATGAATTGGAGACAAGGCCCAATTTGCCGGTGAGCAATCCTTTCGCATCGCTCCGTTTGGTGCGGAAGAACTCACCCGTGGCCATACTCAAGACCATGGAAGAATTTCCTCCCGAGTATCAAATGCAATTTAGGGGAAGGAGTCCGCAAAACCGGAAATCGGTGAAGGAAAGATTGTCGCTTCCGCGTGCGTCAGTTCACGATCGACTAGGGCCAAAAGGTCAAAAGAAGGGATCCTTCTCCGTGCATTAAAGACTGGGGCAAAGAATCAAGCCGGTCAAAGAGAGATTGGGGCCCAAGAAGATGTGGATACCCAAAGAGAAGGCGCAGCCTATGGAAGTGGATCAAGAGCCAAGAAACAAAAGGAGACGTGTGGCAAGGGAGGATGGTCAACTTGTGGTCCACGCTCGAGTTCATATGGTTGAGATAAGCAAAGAGCATGAAATGCATGCTTTCGTGAACATGGCTAGCGATAGAGAAACCTCCTTTACCAAGAAAGATGGCAAGTATAAGCAAGATCGTGCCTCTTCAAGCCATATCCTACATGGAGAAAGACCAACGGAAGATGAAGGAGAAGATGTGAATGGTAAAGAGCGTTGGTATGAAGGGGAGAAGCCAAAACTGATGAGTATCATAGAAAGGAATGAAAAGAAAATGGCGGCCATGATGGACGAAAGAGAAAAATAAAGGAAAATATTCAAGAAGATATACAAGCTTCTAGAAAAGAAGAAGTTACTTGAAGATCTCAAAAAGGAGGATTCTTCTAGCGAAGAAGAGGATGAGTACAAGGGAAAAGTGCTCAAACGAAGAAGAAGCAAGAATAGATATGAATACTCCGATGAAGAAGAAATGCCCAAAAGAAGACTCTCTAAAGAGAGAAGGAATAAGTACAAGTATGAATCATCGGAAGAAGAAGAATAGAAAGGATATCGAAAGTATCCCAAAGGAAGAAGAAATAAAGCGAGGTACGAATCAAGTGAAGAGGAAATGCCCGAGCGTAGGCACCGGACTGGGGCAAGAAGGCCCGATTCAACCAAGCAAGTCATTCAAGAGATGATTAATGTACAGCTTCAAGCCACGGGAGCGGGTTGATTTGCTAACTTGCGCAAGAGATGTGGAAGGCCATACCCTAAGGAGTACGAGCAAATCCAATATCCTCTTGGCTACCAAGTGCCAAAATTCGACCTATTCGATGGAACGGGTAAAGAAAGCATCACACTTGACCAACATCTAATCCAGTTCCGCAATGCATGTGGAAACACCACGCATGATGAAGCTCTCTTGCTCAAGCAATTCTCCCAAAGCCTCACTGGGGCAGCAGTTGAGTGGTATTCTTCACTTGAAAATGATTCCGTTGACACATTGGATGAAATGGAGGATTTGTTTAGAGCCAAGTTTGCCATGGTCAACCAAAGGCTCCTCGTAGGCGATGTCGCGTGCGAAAAGCCAAAGCCGGGTGAAGCACCACTCGATTACATTAACCGATGGAGAAACATGCACATAAGGTGTTCTCATCAGATGCTCGAAAGGGAAGCGGTGGAGTTTTTGATAAGGAATCTCGATGACTGGATAAGGCGGCCTCTCTCGGGTAGCGACATCTACACCTACGAGGACTTGGTAACACGGGTTGCAAGAATAGTGCACATTGACCCTCCTAAGGAGACTTCAAGTTTCAGAAGCGAGCCAAGGAATAAGACACAAGGACCTATCAAGATAGCAGGTGCTAATGAAGCATCGACGAGTCAAGGCGGCGGTCAAAGGAACTTCCGCAACAATGGCAATAACAATAACAATGGCAATGGAAGTGGTCGTGCTACTACACTCAATGAACGATTGAGTAGACCATATTCGTTCAAGAAAGAGAAAACGACGGCCTTGTTGAAACAACTATTAGATGGAAAAGCCATAGAATTGCCGGTGTGTAAAAGGATGGAAGAAATGCACAAGACCAATGACCCGACCTATTGCGCTTTTCATAGAGTCCTAGGTCATCCAACGGGTGACTGCTATGTTTTTAAGAATATAGCAGAGAAGATGATTAAGGAAGGCAATCTAATCTTGTCCGAGAGTTATAAACAAGCACCCGCTCCACACGCTCAAGCCAATGTAGTAGCACAAAGGGGCAACCCAAGGCGAAATGTAGAATGCAATGTAATCATCATAGTGGATGATAATGAAGACGAAAAGGAGATGCAAAAAGTAGAAAGAGTGAAAGAAAGGAAAAATGAAAGCAATGGAAAGAAAAATGAGAAAGAAAAGAAGAATGAAGATGAAAGTAAGAAAGAGAAGAAGAATGAAAAAGAGAAAGGCAAAGAAGCGGTACTAAGGATCGAACAAAAAAAGAAGAAAAAGAAGAAGTGGTCACCTACTACTATGATGATGAAACAGAGGATGAAAATGAAGCGCCATATCAAGGTCTCTTCGCCAAAGGCATGTTCAAGGAGAAGGATTGTCATGTGAACTTGCGATCGGGCACGAACATTCCCGAGAGGCAAGCTCCCAAGGAAAGTGAAAAGGTGAAAGGCAAGGCTAGGATTCAAGAGGTGGAAGACGAGCCCGAGCCAAGCTACAAGGCGAGAGAGATCAAAGGAGAATACAACATCTTGGCTCACCTAAGGCGCACTCCCGCATTGATAAGCGTGTTTGAAGCATTAATGATGTCCAAGGATTTGCGAGAAACGATGATAGAGATGCTCAAAGAGCCCGAAAGGTTTCAAACCTACATAGCTGAGAAGTATATGACCGAGGCCCTTTATACCGAGCCTCAAAGTCAAATCACCTTCACAAGCGATGATCTTATGATGGGAACTTCTTGTCATAACAAACCATTATACATCACGGGCAAGACCAATGGAAGTCAACTAAGTCGAATGATGGTTGATCCCGGATCCTCCATCAATATCTTACCTCTCAACTCATTGAATCAGTTGGCCTTAGAAGGAAGGAGACTTTCTAACGAAAATGTGTTCATACATGGCTTCAACCAAAATTCCGAACGAGCCTTGGGAGCCATCACTTTGCCAATGAAATTTGAAGAACTTGAAACCTTGGTGAAGTTCTACGTAATCGATGCCGATTCCTCCTATCAAGCTTTATTAGGAAGGCCATGGCTACATGAAAATGGCCTTGTACCATCGACCCTTCACCAATGCGTCAAATACATAAGAGATGGTGAACAAAAGATGATTAGGGGCGATGCTCAGAACTACGGTGTACACGAGGTAGAATTAGAAGAGATTGATCGATTTTATGCTCCAACTTCCCAAAGAAGCACTTCCCCAACTCTAAGGTCTAGAGTAGCACCTCGTGAAGAAAGTGAAGAAAAGATAAGGCTAAAAGAAAGACCAAAGACCTCATGTGCTGTGAAAACTCCCATCTACATAAAGCCATCCGATGATGAAGATGAAAACAAAGGCCGAAAAGTAAAGATATGCATAAAGAGCGATTCAGAAGAGGAAAAGCAAGAATCAAGAAAAGTAATTCATGTCTATGACACTGAATCAGATGAAGAGTTTTATGAGCACGGAGAAGACTCGATGGTCATTGAGCAAGTGCCCGTAGGCTATTATAAACAACTTACCCCAAGAGAAGTATACCAAATTAAGGAGTTAGGAACCTTTTATGTCCCGCCGAAGGTGGAGAAAGTGAATGGGAGAACAGTCTGCCATAAAGGGATCCTCTTTTATAAAGCCGAAAGTGTAGATTCATCGGGTAATCCCCTTGGTTTGAATGAATGGGCAAAGTGGCTCAAAGGAGAAGAAGAAAAATTTGAGAAAATAGAAGTAATGGGGTACTACAATCAAGGATTGATAAGCCTTTTCCAAAGAAATCGTTGCTTAGACCCGATCTCGAAACAAAGAGTTAAGACCTTTCACGATTTGTGGAATGGAAAATCTAGGAGGATAATAGGCGTGGATGGGAAAGTGAGAAATACCAAAGGTTTAGGCTTCCAGTCTCCGCGAGATGAAGTTGTAGTGACCGAATGCTGTATGGTCGGGGTAACACCTATTGAAGCAAATTTAGAAGATGAAGATCTAATCCAAATGGCGAAGAATGCTCCGCAAGAGTTAGAAGACGGAGGTCAGAATACAATTGATGATCTTCTCAAGATAAATCTGGGGACTGAAGAAGACTCACACCCGACTTTCATAAGCGCATCACTTTCTCAAGATAAAGCAACTTTTGATGGGATACAAAGATTGCTTCGCATGGAATTACACAGAAATGTCGGGTCTCGATCCCGCCTTAGCTTCTCACAAACTAAAGATCGATCCAAGTGTAAAACCCGTCAAGCAAGCTCCTAGGAGGATGCGGGTCGAGCTCGAAGAAAAAGTAGTGGAAGAAGTAAAAAAGTTGATCGAAGCGGGGTTCATTCGAGAAGAAGAAAATCCCATTTGGGTGGCAAACATTGTGCCCGTTAAAAAGAAGAATGGACAAATAAGAGTATGTGTGGATTTTAGGGACTTGAACAAAGCGTACCCAAAGGATGATTTTCCACTACCCGTAACCGAGCTGATTATCGACTATACCTTCTCTTATGTGGTATACTCCTTTATGGATGGGTCATCAGGGTACAACCAAATACCAATGGATAAAGAAGATCAACGCCACACATCATTCCGCACCCCGATTGGCATCTTTTGCTATAAAGTGATGCCGTTTGGACTAAAGAATGCGGGTGCAACCTACCAAAGAGCCATGACAAAGATTTTTGATGATTTAATCCACAAGATCGTAGAATGCTATGTGGATGATTTGGTGGTGAAGGCTCGATCCATTGATGAGCATTTC
Source organism: Rhynchospora pubera (assembly GCA_028095005.1). Lineage (NCBI taxonomy): Eukaryota > Viridiplantae > Streptophyta > Magnoliopsida > Poales > Cyperaceae > Rhynchospora > Rhynchospora pubera. Next base: position 124,680,996 of record CM051461.1, read on the forward strand.
GAGTATCTAAGAGTCGTGTTCGAACGGCTAAGGAAATAGTCCTTGAAGATGAATCCATTGAAGTGTGCCTTCATGGTATCTTCTGGAAAATTCCTAGGGTTTGTGGTAAGACACAGGGGCATTGAGATCGACCTAGCTAAAATCAAGGCGATTAGAGAAATGCCACCTCCAAAGACTCTCAAGCAACTCCGCTCGCTACAGGGGCAATTGGCGTATGTGAGAAGATTCATCGCCAATCTTTCGGGGAGGATCAAACCATTCACTCACCTTACCAAGAAGGATATGCCTTTTAAATGGGATGCGAAATGTCAAAAGTCTTTTGGGGACATCAAAGAATATCTCCTCAAACCACCCGTCCTCGCTGCGCCTATCCAAGGAAAACCATTGATTCTCTACACCACAGCCTTGGACGGAAAATTAGGAGTTTTGTTAGCTCAAGAAAAAGATGAAGGAAAAGAAAATGCGTTATATTACTTGAGCTACATGTTGGTTGGGGCCGAGCAATTCTATAGTCCTATTGAGAAGCATTGCTTGGCATTGGTTTTCGCTACCAAGAAGCTAAGGCATTACATGCTCTCCCACAAGATTACATTAATATCAAAGGTGGACCCGTTGAAGTATCTGATGACTAGACCCATGTTGACGGGAAGGCTAGCTCGATGGACCATTACTTTAATGGAGTTTGACATTTCCTATGCACCTCAAAAGGCTATAAAGGGACAAGCGATGGCCGATTTTCTGGCAGCACATCCCATTCCCGATGATTCTCCATTAAATTGTGAATTTCTCGATGAGAAAAGCTTATGTCTAGAAGAAGTAGAAAGCGGGTGGACGATGTTTTTCGATGGATCGTCAATGATACAACCGTCCAAGAGACCCAATTTGCCCCGAATCCGAGCCGGGGTGGGGTTGGTGTTTGTCACTCCACAAGGAGGAATCCTTCGTCATTCTATAGCATTGACCGAGCCATGCACGAATAATGAAGCCGAGTATGAAGCATTGATCGCGGGACTAGAGCTGGAAATTAACATGGGTATAAAAGAGCTAACAGTGTGCGGTGATTCCCAATTGGTCCTAAGCCAAATCGAGGGAGCATTCGAAGTAAAGAAACCATAATTGGTGAAGTATCATGAAAGAGTATCAAGATTACCTTTGAAAAAGTATCAAGAGCCTCAAACGGCATGGCAGACGCCCTAGCTCGAGTTGCCACCCAACTAAGCAAACCAGATGGAGAAGAAGTGCAAACTACCATAAGAAATCGGCGATCCTTGGCGCCCTACCTCTTAGAAGTCGAGAAAGAAATGATTGCTCATCTCGTTGTGGACGTAGAAGAATGGGAGGCGGATTTGTTCATGGATCCCGACGAAGTATTAGAGGTAGAAGTAAACGAAAAAGAAGATTGGAGAAAACCTTTCATTGAGTACTTCAAACATCAAGTACTACCTAATAAAAAGGCAGAAAGGGAGCAATTGAAGCGAAGAATCCTCCGCTATGTGTTTGTGAATGACACTTTATATAGGAGGTCATATGATCAGCTATGGCTAAGATGCGTGTCACGAAGCGAAGCTCGAAAGATCATGAAAGAAGTTCACTCAGGATTCTGTGGAGCTCATCAGTCAGGTCCTAAAATGAGACTACATATTAAGAGAATGGAATATTATTAGCCTACAATGATTGCTGATTGCGAAAAGCAAGCGAAAAAGTGCCACATGTACCAAATACACGGAGATTTCATACACCAACATCCTAACCCTCTACATCCAACGGTAGCAGCATGGCCATTTGATATGTGGGGTATGGATATAATTGGGCCAATTGATCCACCATCTTCAAAAGGGTATAGATTCATTTTAGCAATCACTGACTACTTTTCTAAGTGGGCCGAAGCGGTTGCTTTGAAAGAAGTTAAGAGCAAAGATGTAATTCACTTCCTAAAAAACAATATATTATATCATTTTGGCACTCCACGAGAGATAGTATCGGATAATGGTGCATCATTCAAGAGTGGAGAAATTGGCACGTTTGCTAGGCAACACAAGATAAAATGGAGATACTCTTCTATCTACAACCCACGAGCCAATGGCCTAGCCGAGGCCTTCAATAAGGTACTGATCAAGCTTTTAAGGAAAACGGTGGGAGATAACCATAGAAGTTGGGATGAAAAGCTACAAGAGGTTTTATGGGCTTATCGTGCAACCTATAAGACTCCTACTCAAGCAACTCCGTACTTGCTAGCATTCGGGTCCGAAGCGGTTTTGCCACTGGAGATTGAGTTACCTTCCCTAAGGGTGGCCATGCAAGCAAGACTACCAATGGATAAACGGGCCCGCCTAAGATTAGATGAATTGGATGAGAAAAGATTGGCGACCCAACAAAGCTTAGAGCTATATCGGACTCAAATGGCCAAGGCTTATGACAAGATGGTGAGACCTCGTACTTTCAAAGAGAGAGAATTAGTCTTGATCTTGAGAAGGCCCATCATCGGTCATCATCATGGCCCAAAATTTGCTCCAAATTGGGAAGGGCCTTACATCATCAAAGAGGTTTACGAAGGATGATCATACAAGCTTGTGGATAAAGAAGGAGAAGGCACAATTCCACCTATCAACGGTCGATACCTCAAGAAGTACTACACCTAAAACCCATATTTCCAATCCAAAACCCATCCTACCAAAAACGACCAAAACCATATGCATCATACCTACAATAAGGCCTAGTCCACAAAAAACCAAAACTCCACTAAAACTCAGAATTCCACAAAAATCTATAATGACCAAAACCTATTAAAGTCCAAAACCACAAAACCATGTACATAGTCCATTAAAACCTTAGAATAAATCCCAACAAAAACGTTAGGATTCAATAAAACCCAAAACCCAAAACTTTAACTTAACCTTTTAACCCAAAAACCCGAAGAACAAGGTATTATGTCAGGTCGGGCTAATGCTTGTAAGGGTATTTCGTTCTTTTGAACATCATGGAACATTCCTTTGCAGAACCCAAAATAAATAAGGCAATTGTAGATAAATAAAAGTCCTCAAGTTTAGAACATGTTACATAGAAGTTTGTCCCGCCGGGCCTAAGTGTAAAGGAGTGTCCTTGTCCTTCTCGAACGTTCATAGGACATTTCCAATACAAAGGCCTACATTTTTATAATGAAAACGCACAAGAGTCTCTTTTGCAACCGATGACGGATTCTTATGATTCTTGAGGGTGCAAAGTTATGCTACTAATATTTTTCGCATTGTAGAGATAGTTACAAGAAAGAAAGATCACACAGAGACAAGGACGAGCAATCAACCATGCCGAAGCGCAAGACGGTGGGCAATCACACTGGGGCAGCCGCAAAGCACGCAAGACAAGCAAAGAAGAAGAATAAAAGGAATAAAATACCATGGAAAGAAGAAAACAGAGAGTTTCATTCATTAAAAGAAGATACATCATTACAACCATTGCATAAAGAAGCCCAATACGAGAGAAGTTTAAACAACAACCGATGGTGAGAAGACATAAAGGTGCCATAAAGCCGACACCGGGGCAAGGCGATTCAAGACAGCCGTTCATTCTGGGGAAGCCACAACTTCATCAACAACCGCAGCTCCACCACCGGCCAAGTTGTTAAAAGTCGCGGAAATAGCTTGGAGCATTCCTTCCAAAGCATTCAAGCGGGCATTCAACTCCCCGAAGCGCTGATTAATCAAATCCCGAATGGAGACAGGGGCTGGGTCATCAAGGGCCATCATGGCAGAATTATCATCCGGTGGAGAATCAACCTCTATGGGGTCGTATTGATTGGGAGCCGCATTAGGAAGCAAGATGTAGTCATTCACAGGTTGGTTGGGATCAGGAACCAACATGTCTATTGAAGATTCAACTCATCCGATAAGAGGCAAAGAAAGAAGAAGATTGAAGGGATGTTCCACATCAGCATCTGAAATACGATTGCCCCACAGCATGTCAGGCACACGGATACGAGCCCTAAGCATAAGAGCTTCGATAAGATGACCATAAGGAAGCGGTTCCCGATCAGAGATCGCTACTTGGTGCATGTGGAAGAGGATCATGTGGGCCAGGTTGATAGGCCACTGCTTTTGGATCAGATTACGGAGATAGAAGAGACTCCCTGATTTGGCGGAGATGGGTCATTGTCCCTTGCGGAAAGATGATGTCATTAACCACCAAGAAGAGAAACCTAGAAGTCATGATAAAAGATGTAAACGAAAAGAGTTGTGATGAAACACAATAAAAAGGGTGGATGGCGACATTCCTGGTAAGAAAGAAAATACCTATGAAGAGCGGGTAGATGGAAAGTAGACACCCTCTCTGCATCAGGAGCCGCCGCCCGAAACCATTGGCGACATTCCTGGTAACTTTCAAAACCTTGAGGCCATCTCTGATAGGCATAGATGGTGGAACCGTTGGCAGTATTGGTAGCCCGCAAGTAGCCGGCCAGATCTCCGGCCGTAATATGGAAGAAGCGACCGAACAGATAGGAAGAGGCCGAATGAGTCCCATAATGGTTGAAAGAGATCCTAAGATTGACATAGAAAAGACGGGTGATTCTAGGATGATACGGCCGATCGCAGTCAGCCAAACCGCCCAAACTCCATGAGTCAAGCCAACCCCTGATGAGATTCACTTGCTCTACTGGAATTCTTCTCATAGGGTGAAAGAAGTAGCAATCAGCCACTGGTCGCTCCTCATAACCCATGTCATTGTAGTAAGAAAGGAAGGCAGTCTCATCACGGAAGAGATAGCGATTGTCAGGAGTAAGAGACCAGTCTGGAATAGTGGAATCCAGATGTAGGACGGAAGAACCAGAAGCCTCCCTAGCACGTTTGGATGAAGGAGTAGAAGACATGGAGATAAGAGATTGGATAAGTGGGGAGGAAGATGAAAGAGCACAATGAACTTGGATAAGGAAGAAAAAAGAGCCAAGGCGTGCTTATATAGGCATGGTAAGAGGAAAATGTTGTAATGGGAAGTGATAGCGAACATGTGAACATTCAAAGAAAAGTTAAGGCCGTAGTGGTCGGAATTGGAAAGAAACCGTTCAAACTAGTGCTTGAAAGAAACGGTATGAAGTCAAGAAGGCGTAGAAGAAGCGGAAGCGTTCAAGACTGACGTTAGAAGAAGATAGCAAAAAGGGGGTCAAGGCCCATGTAGATTCAAGCCCAAGGAAAGACAGGAGCGGGGCCAAATACCATAACCTAAATTGTGGAATGGATATATGTGCGTTCGAGATTCCAAAAGAAGAAAGAAGGAAAATGAGTATGGGCTAAATTTCCATATCTCTTGAAGAAGCGGTGGTAAGAGTAAGATTATTCGAACCTCGCAAGATAAGTAAGAAGAAGGCCTTGAGCGTGAAAGCCCAATCAGCGCAAGAATGACGAAAAGAGAAAGAGAAGGGAAACTTCGAGCGCGAAAGATCAATCAGGTTGAAATAAGTGATAACGGAGACTATTTATGGCGTTGCAAACAAGCATGTAAAGAGAGTCCCAGCGCAAGGACTCAGTCAGACACAAGGCCAACCAAATACCACAAGAGAAGCATTACTCATCAACAAAAGCATGCATCCAAGTTCATTAACTACCAAGATATCCAAATGCCACAAAGATAAACCAACCAATCTCAAAACATCCAAGCATCACAAAGCCAAGTCAACCAAGTTCAAAACATTCATACACATAAAGCGAACCAACCAAGTCAAGAGCAAGCATCCATGCCAAGCAAAACAAGCATCAAGTATCATCATCCAAGCACACCTCCAACAAGAGCAATCACAAGGCGCAACCATGCCGAACAACAAGTATCGACACAAACAAGCATCAAGTATCAACATCCATGGTATCAAGAGGACAAAAAGAAAATAGAGAGCAAACCTGCTAAACAGCCCCATGAACGGCAATGCTCATCGCCCTAGCGCGGGCCAACACCTAAACAAGACGCTCATAACGCTCACGAGCAACATCTTTGCGCCTATGGATCTCACTAAAGAAAGGGGCCACGCTGCTAGTCTCATCCTGACAGCGAGACCGGGCTGCATCAAAGAACTCACCCCAATGATCTAAGAGGGAGGAATAAGTCATCTCGAGGGGACCCACATGTCTCAACTCCTCTCTGGTACGGCTAGCCTCTATGTTCTGTGCAAAAGATGCACCGCCTAAAGGAGCAGCCTCTGCATAGGCAGTAAGGAGAGAGGAGATGTACTCACCAACAACGCGGTAGCGAACTGCCAGATCACCATAGATGAGGGCAGCAGACTCCATGATCTGAGTAGAGGCCCTGATACGAGAGACAAGAGAGGTGAACTCGGGAACAAGGAAGTCCCAGTGAAGGGTGGCCAAAGCGGCATGACACATCCCTATGAGACCCGCCACCTGAGCGGGTAGGCCGAGGATGGATGGGGTGTCAAGGGAGAGATGAAGGAACAGCTCATCGGTGACGACGTCAAGAGGAGCGACGGTGTGCATACTGGCCGCCTTCAGAGCTGTGACAGCATCCCTCAAAGTCTCTACAGTGACATCTACAAAATACAAGAAAGAAGTCATGAAATCAAGCCATAAAGAAGACTAGTAAAAAAGACTACCTGCGTAGATAAGAGAAAAGGGAAAGTGAAAGTATCAGGCCTAGTAAAGAAGACTACCTGCGTAGATATGAGGGGGCGGTGGTGCCATAAAATCAAGCCAAAAACCAGGGATATCATTATGGTGGGCGTTGTCGTGGGCATTGAAAGCGGGAGCCATGTCATGATCGTCCATGTCTCAACCTACAAATGCAAGAGCAAGGAAAATATACACAAACAAGCCAAAAGAACTCAGGAGGAGATGATATAAAGAGACAAACATCAACACAAGCTAAATAACCACAAATGATACATCCATCATAGTCAATGTCATACAATATGTTCTTGGATCAAGAAATACAAAATCTTACAGTCCCACTGACAACTAAAGCCCAAAATATTAGACAAACCGTAAAAACATAATAAAAGAGATACAAGGCCATAAAGAAGACCCATAAGACAACCTATGGCTAAACTTATAGCTAAGACTAATAAGGACGAGGACGGACAAAAACACCCCTATGAGGCCTCACCATGCGCCTAGAAGAACTAAGGAAACGATGTAATTCAGTGAGTGTTGTGTTCACATAGACAACCAGTTTGCGGGCTTTCTTGGCATGTTCCTCGCAGCCAACCCAAAGACGCTTCATACGACCCACCGCATGACTGTGATCAGACCATGCAGATTTCATGAAATCAGTGCAAGCCGCTAACTTGGAAGGAAGGCCTTCCAACTCTCCCTCAAGACGAGCAATTTCTGACTCCACTAGTTCAATTTTAGAAAAGTCATGGTTAGCCCTAAGGAACTCAAATTGGCGACGACTGACGGCAATCATTAGAGGGAGTTCCTTTTGAAGTTCAAGGAGGTAGAAAACTTTAGATTCAGCATGGCCCCTTTTAAGAGTAGCGGAAGAAAGAACACGAAGCCTTTTGGAGTATTCCCATTGAATGAATTCCTTGGTGATGAAATAAAGATGGAAGCACAAAGGCACCAAACTCAAATTAGCAAGGTGCTCAAGAGTGTCATCACGATCAGTCCCCTGCAAATATTGGAAACAACCATAATCAAAGAACTGACGGCCTAGGCAGGTTTCACCACATGTTTCAGCAAGCTTCCACAAAAGCCGTGGCACTTCATCAACAAGGAAAACTACGAATAAACAAGGGAAGAGAATATGAAGTTAGAATTGTCCAAGGAAGAGAAACACGATTCAAAGAGAAAGTTTGCGAAGAGTTGATATACCTCCAAGGGGATCCAAAGACATAGGAGGGACGAGATCTGGTCCATCACTAATCTCAATGATTTCTGGCTCTTTTGGGAGCTTGATATCAGGAGGAAGCCATGTTAGGGACTTTGGACCCATGAAGGCATTGGAAACACTTGAAGGTGGCTTAGCCCGAATAGAAGAAGTTGAAGGCAAACTAGAAGAACTAGCAATAGTGGCAAGAGCAAGGTTGTCTCTTTGACCCTTTGAAGGAGTCTCCTCCATCCCACCAGAAACATCTAAGCAAAAGTTAGAAGGTAGATATAAATTCGAAAACCATGAGGCCTACAAAGAATAAACAAAGCATATAGAATACCTTCTCCTAAAGATTCCTCGAAGCAAGAATTAGCAAAGATCTCTCCTTCGTCCATAAAGGAGCCCAATTCTTCATCAACAAAAGGTGAAGTCGAGTGAGGCGGTGACTGATCAACCGTTCCCTTTTCACTTACATCATCAGCCTTGGTACCCACATTAGCCTCGCTGACACGAGGTGGAGATTTATGTGTTCTCGCTTGAGTAGGAGTTTATGTCGTGGACTTATCAACTATTCAGGGAACAAGAAAGAAAATTAGCCACAAGGTGGTTGACCTTAAAAGAAGAATAAAGTGAAAGAAAAATATGCGTAAATTAGACCTGAAGAGGTGGTAAAGGGAGGTTTGGAGAGAGCAGCCATCGTCTCTTCCCTTGAGAGATAGTGAATGACCCCGTCCAATCCGCGAAAGTCATCAGGTAGACTAGGCCCACGAGGAGGATGTTTGTGAGAACAACGAGCGTGAGCATTGGAAGGATACACACATTGGAAGGATACACACGCCTTATAATCTCCTCTTGGAGGCATTCATGAAAAGATTCCACTAAATGGGTGAACCACCTGAAGAAGCGGGCAAATATAGTTCCCACACGTTTGGAAGAAGGAACCCAACACTTGACATCAGTACCCAATTGTGAGTAAGAATGTCAAAGGTGAGCATGAGTAAGCAAATTCATAGGTAATGAGCCGTGTGCAGGAGGAATGAGCATAGCAGGGATATACTGGTCATAGCTAAATTGATGAGCAACCAAAGAAGGGCAATAAATCTCAGCTGACAAGTTATTCCCCGAACGGTAAGGAAGGAGCGCTTCACGCATGCTTACGAGGAGTTCTGCATCTCGAAGAGAATTAGCAAGGAGCGGAAAAGGTCCACCAAGGAGAGGTGCTTTATCCTCAATCTCACGCTCCGAAGAAGTCACTGAAAGACCCAAGCGAAAAGAACGAGAACGAGCGGCTATGGCTTCACGACTCTGGACAAAGAACAAATGCGTCTTCCAAGGATCTGGACACCTAGCAGGGTTCACATGAGCAATGGCGGCTAGTTTCGGGAGAAATTTCATCAGCGATTCAGACATCACGGGTGAGTCATAAATTCGAGGCCAATTCAAGCGGACCCACCCAAATAAAATATGATAAGGGATCACTGTAGAGGTTAACCAGGAGGCGAAGGGACTTGTAGAGGTTAACCAATGCCGGGACAGCCAAAATCAATCGCTTACCACGAGCCATGGCATTAGCTGCAATAATGGTTTCTGGTCGGAAAACACCAACTGACTGCCCGAGCACGATGAAATAACAGAGCCACCAAGCAAGATAAGCGGTGAGAACCGTCTCATCATCCAAGGAAGAGGCCCTATAAGTCAAGTTAGATAGGCTTGCTTTGGACACATCACCCCTAAGAAGCCTTTCATTCAAGATAGAAGGCAAAGGCCAATCAGCGGACTTTTCAGTAAGATCAGTGAAATATTCCACCCAAGCACGCAAAGGAACTTTGGAACCTTTATTCTTATTATACCGGCCTTCAGAGATCTCATTATATATCTCATAAACCTGCCTCACTCCAAATGAATACTTCCAAGTACCATCAGGGTTCATTCCAAAGAGATCTGAATCAGGAGGCGAGTACTCTTCATAAGGAGAACCCAGAACAGGCAAACCAGCTACATCCTCTAAGTCATCCAGGGTCACGGTCATGAAACGATCCTCAACTAGCAAGGAATTGGTGGGGTAGTTCCAATTACGCACGAAGGCCTTGAAGACAGGCACGTTTGGGTGATAATCAAAGGGTGCAAGAGCTACAGCCTCGAAAATACCAGCCTTTTTCAATAGAGTCCTATAGTTTCTCAGGGTGATGTTCAGGAAAGCGATTCTTGGGGTCATAAGAACGAATGAAGGCTTTGATTTCATCTTCTGAAGGACGGTTGATTGGGCGATCAACGAGTCGCTTCCAATAAGCCATCAAAGAAAACTTCCAAGTGGAAGAAAACCAATGAGAATAATTTTCTAAATAACTGTGAACTACCTACCTACCTACCTAATAGTTTAAAACCGGTGCCTATTCAAATTCTCAAAAGCAACTCATGTTTCCAAAATAGTTCAAGTAACCAAGTAACTCAAACCCACAACACAAATCATGTTCCCAAAATAACCCAAGCAATTCATGTGTCTCAAAATAGCTCTTATGCCCATTTCCAAAACAAAACAATTCAAATTCCCAAAATAATTCATTAATATGCCAAAAACCATTGAGGCCATCAAAGCATACCATACCCCAAAATAATTGCCAAGTCATTCATATCCCAAAACAAGTCATGTCCCGACAAAACAATTCATGTCCAGGCTCAACAAGCGACATATCATGTACATTTCATCAAGTCAATCTCAAATAGTCTTATTACAAACACGAGTCACCTCGTACCCGACAATTGGAGACTAAGGCATAATCCCATGAGTCGCAATCATTCACAATCCATATATTCAAAGAAGAGGAGAAGTGTGTACCTTGGAGAAGTAAGAAGATGTGAGCCCAAAATAGTCGTTAAAGCCGCGAGAAATAACCTATAAAACATGAGATGAAGAAGATTTAATAAACAATGCACACATTTCATATAAAAAAAAATGGGCCGAAAGAAAATAAAGAAGAAGGCCCAGAAATTTTGTCGGCCCAATAGTGAAGAGGAGGTGACGGACTACATGCAACAAAAAAAACAGAGGCCCATAAAATTGATAGCCCAACAATGAGGAGTTGGCGGGCCGAAAAGAAAAAAAAAGAAAGGAAAGTAAAGGCCCAGGAGATTTTCTTAAAGCCCAACAATGTTACAAAGGAGATAACAGACCTGGGTAACTTTGTTTGTTGTTGGAAAACTGGGCCCGTGTAAAAAAAAAGAGGAGGAGGGGTTGGCTCAGACACTAATTGTTTCCCTCAGAAATATGCAAAAAACGAATGGTAAAGGAGAACAATTGAGACAACTGTGATGCAATCAAAAGGAAAGTGTAACGTGAGGTTGAAAACAAGAATAGAAAAACATCACATCCCTCCATCTCGCCTGACCAAATGAAGTGTTCAAAGCAGTGACAGTCAAGAATGAAAATAAGCTGTGAGCAAGTGATGTACACTGAGTAGAAACACAGACTCAAAGAAAAGAGACAAGCTGTCTGATAAGAAGAAAAGAAGGAAGTAGAAGAGGAGTAAGATATGATACCTGACAAAGGAAAGGATGAAACTTTCTTCATTTATCGTTCTTGTTGTTTACACTGAATGGAAGAAGACTTGATCAGGAAGTTAGACATGAGAAAAGCAAAGTCAGACATCATGTGTAAACACATACACCAATGAAAGAGGGGTGTAGAGGAACAGCAGAAGTAAAATGAAATAGAGGATCACCTGAGTTTGCAAGGTGTAAGGCGTCGAGCTGCAAATGAGTATTAAAAAGCGGCTAACTTTGACTCCATCAGCAGATCTGTAAACAACCAAACAATGAGAAAGATTTAAATCATCCATAAGCAGCATGGATAAATGAGGGATGTGATAAATAACGGATCAATGGCTCGAACCAATAAAAGTTCTCACCACGAGATCAGATCTAGATCGAAGAAGCTTCAATCTAAACCATGCAGTGAAACTTAGTGAGATGAAAACATCAAACTAAGCTGATGAGAAATCTAAGCTAAGGAAACCAAAGCTTAGACTTGAAGATGATAGAATGCACAGACTTGATGAAAAGAAGAGAAAATGGAAAGAGCACTTAACCCAGATGAAAAGAAGGAGATGAAGTAAGATGGAGTAAGAAGGAAATGAGCCGTCTCAATGGCTAAATAGGAGCTCTCTTGTGTACATGTGTGCGTTGTCACGTGCAATGAACAGTAGGGCCCATGCGTCAGTCGAAGAAATAGACGGACATGATGTGACGAAGGATAGAGATTGAGCAGTTTAAAAAGCGTAAGAAGTAGTAGAATGATACGGCAGTACTAACGTGTCTCATTTAGCCACATGGAATGTCTTTATTGGATGGTGGAGTGTCACAGGGAGCCGTTGAATGATCGAGTATAACAATACACCGTAAGCAAGCTGGCACTGAACATACTGCAACGGCAGCAGAGCCAACCAATGGGGAGAAGGCGCGTGCAGTTCCAGAAGAGGAAATAAGACAAATAAATCCTGGTGCACCGTATAGACCGCGTAAGGAGTAAGGCAAGAATGGTATATGGAATAAGAAAACCAAGTGCAGTCAATCGAATGAGGGAGAATCAGAAACCCTTCTCTGTGCGGGACCAGTCAAAGAAGAAATGAAATAGGCGCCAAAGGCCATTTAATGAGATTTGGAATGAAAGAGTGACTGTAGCCTTGTGTGTGGCATGAGGAACAATAAAAGAAAATGAATAAAATGATGAAAAATAAAATGAAGAAAAGGAGAAAAATGGAATTACCACCAGAACAAATTGTTCCTCACCAGAATCGTCACAAATTATTCTGGTGGGGGGCATTTGTTTAACCCCATTTTGTGATGACAAAGGCCATAAACCAATTGAGTAATTCCATGGAGTATAAAAGAAAGGAAATGGAGAAAATCATGGAAAATGCCAAACAAATCTCAAAAATCATGAAAAAATACCCAGAGGTTCAGAAAATTGTGGAGAATGTTATGAGACCCAAAACCCACCTAGATGATTCAGGGAGCACCTCATTTTATGCAAAAACCCCCGAACCTTATGAAAAATAAATAAAATACTGAAAGTGGTATTTTTGGAAAACTAGTGAAGCCATTAAATTCTACATATTTTCATGGATTTATCCTCAAAATTCCATGAGAAAACTCGATCAGAAAGACTACCAAAGAATTTATTCTAGATTCAGCAAACCATGAAAAATGTATAAATGGTGCAAATGGAGAAGAACGAAGTTAGGGAGAAATAGAGGAGGCGTCCAGTGATTCAAATTTTCCCTCTATATGGAAATCCGGTTTCGGTGCACCCGTTGTACTCTACACCAATGTTGACCAAGGGAGGAGGAATATGCGGCTCACAGAGAACTAGGCATACGCAAGAAGAAAAGGGAAATGTCGCTGGGTGAATGAAGAATGATCCCTTCGCGAGTGAAAGATGGCCGCGCGTGGAGCACATGACACGCATGAAACACAAAACCCCTGGACCCACAGAGTATAGCACGACTTATCATACTCCGTGTGTAACCAAGATCAAGAAAGAAGAAAAGAAGAGAGAGCGTAACAGAAATCTGTTGAGAGGAAAACCGCCGGGCTCAAGCGAAGGTGCACTGCACCTGGACAGAATAGGAGCAGAGAACATTGCCTATAAAAGGAGCACCAAAGGGAGAGAAAAGGGGATCGATTTCTAGACACTTGGGGATTTCTTTCTTCTACAGAAATACACATATACACTTAGAAAGAAATAGAGGAATTTGATAGGTTAGCATAGAAAGTAGGTATAAAGGCGATTCTGTTTGTAATTGAAGAATCAAGAAGGTAAAGAGAAGAAAGACAAGTCAGGTAAGGCTGTAACAAGGTTGAATTTGATGTGTGAATGCTTGATTTTGATGAATTTGTTATCTTGAAGTGTTCTTTGGTGATTTTGATCTGCATTTTAGTAATTGATCTTGTTTCTTCAATTCTTTTGCCATGAATTGGATTAGATCGATCTTCTCTGTTAAGTGATTTCTGATCTCGAGATCTGAAAGTTTAATCCATGGATTCCATGGCCTAAACGATCATAAATTGAGAAAGGAGCAACAGTTGTTTATTCGCACTTGATTAAGTCATAGTCTTGTCTAAAGTTTCATTCAGGAATCTGAAAGCTTTGATTAAGGATTCCTTAGTCTAAACAATAGGGGGTGAAAAGTAAAACTCGAGGATTTGCTCTTTCTTTGTTTGATTGGATCAATGTCAATTTTGTTTGATAATATGAGAGTCCAGTCTGCAGATTCTGCAACTTAGACGATTGTTAATTGAGCTATGTTCTTTGCATTTTCATTTATCTAAATCCCTTCTTAGTGGTTCCCTGAAATCCAGTTCCCCTTTAGCTTCTCTTGTTATGGTCTAAACTGAGATCTTCTCAGAATTAGATTTGAGAGAAGTAACTTAGCTTGAGGCTTTGCTCAAGACTAGGTGCATGCTGTGACTCAAATCAAGGTCTCATTGGTTTAGGTCAAGATTCTTTAATCTGAACTCGTATGAGTATGGCTTAAAGAATCTCCTAAATGTACATCACATTTAGGCGACATGCCGCCCAAATTTCGCTGATTCATAGGTTAATTGTGATGATATTAAATGCAGGGACCTAATAGAATAAATTGTCTCTCTTGTATACTGATCAAAATCAGTTTAATAGTCGCTTTTATTGAGAATCGTCAAATGGTGGGGAACATTCTTGTAAAATGTTGTAGTTAAGTACTATGATGCTGAAACCACACTGGATAATTCCTTCTTTGTATTTTCTGTTAATTTCTGGACTAAATTGCATGATGTACAAGGATTGAAATAAGAGTTAGGTAGTGAGTTCAAGAGTGTCAGAATTGTGCATTTAAATGTTGTACATGGTGACCGAGATTAGCATAAAGGCATTTAGCTAGATTCTCTGGAAATGGTTCCTCATAACCGACCATATATATAACCCTGATAGTAGAAATGCAAAATGGTATGTTATTCAAAGCTGCACATTGAATAAATGAGTTAGAAATAGAGTGTAAAGTTGAATTTGATGTCACGGTTGCCCCTGGTAAGATGACTTGTACTCGATAATGGACTGAGGTTACTATAAATCAAATTCCTTTACATATTCATCTTATCATCTCAATCACGAATGAATTCATCCTGGTACAAATTAGACTTAATTAGGCCCATCGGCACTAAGCTTCGATGTAGCTGTATCAGCACGTAATTCTTCCGCCAGATGAGATCGAAACTACTCGAATGGAGTTCACCATTGAATTCTCCTCTTTACCACTATTCTAGAGAGCCATGTCTCATGGTTTGCGGCTGCCGAAATCGCTAATGGATTAAGACCCATTCCTCTCACAAACCCGTTAACAGAAAATCGGACCCGTCTTCTTCAATCGTGCCTCAGCGCCGAAACTATGATGATCCTCTATGACAAATGAGGCATGTAACCTGTCAGGGACCCATCACATGGAACTCGCACAAAGGAGTTGTAGGGCTGTCAATGGGTACGGTACGGTACGGTAGAAGGTATTTTCATTACCGTACCCGTTAAATAAAATCTAGCAATATTTTTTTACCAATCATGCAATATAAGATGCCATATGTATCATGTAATTGTATCTTTTTAATTGTGACAACTATCCGTTGTGAAAACGGTACGAAATAACTTTTACCCGTACCCGTACCCGTTAAATTAACGAAAAAATTTACTTACCCATACCCGTACCCGTTAACTTAACGAAAATAAAACTTTACCCATACCCGTCTTATACGGTACGGTACGGGTTGGGTAAACGGGTAAACGGGTGTCATTGACAGTTAGTGTCTTCTTGACGTCAGCGGGCCTTGTCAGCGCCCAGTCAGCCGCCATCTCAACCCCTTCGTTGATGTAGACCAATAGGATAATTCCAGATTAAACAGAAACTTTGAAAATTCGCCAAAAATAATAGGAAACTCAGAACAATATAAATAAAATATCCATAAAATCCTAAAGATCAAAATAAACCGATTTCACTAATGCTTTGATATGGAATTCCGTCAAAGTAGCGGCCTTTTATATTTTTGAAGTATTTTCACTTTAAAAATGAATTTTATAGATTTTAGAAAATCAGTAAATTCATTTATAAAATTCAAAATATGAAACTAAGTATTTTTGAAATAAAAATTTCCAAATATGATACTTTCGAAATTAAGTATTTTTTAAATGTGAATATCAAATATTTTTAAGATCCAAAAAGGAATTCCGAAAAGTTACCAAAGGCCAAGGTGAATAAAAACCACCAATATCCCAAGAGAAATATCAAAAGTTAAAAGCCCAAACACGAAACCCAAAGTCAAAACCGAAACTTCTTCGTTTAAGAAAAAGTCCCTCTCTAGGGTTGAGATTGACCTTAGATGACATAGAAATTGAATTCTTACGGGCCCCCTCGTCCAAAGAATTCTATTTTTGTTCTCATAAGAAGACCGATTAATATGGTCCCGAGAACCGACTCTTATTAAGAAGACAGACTAAGATGGTCCCTAGGGTCGTTAAAGAACCAACTCTTATTAAGAAGACCGATCAAGATGGTCCCTAGGGTTGTAAAAGAACCAACTTTAGCTCAAAGGCCACTACGCGAAATTTTGACTTCTGTAATGGTTAATAAAAGACTTTTGTAACGGTACACGAAACATTACTGTAGCCCCCATTACAGAATGTCTAATAACCGTTACAGTAGCCCCCTCTTCTGTAACGGTTATTATCTAATAACCGTTATGGTATTATGCAAGGGAAAATCTGGTATAGTTTTTTGGAGAACATGTGTAACGGTTATTACCTATAACCGTTACAGAAGCCAGTCTTCTGTAACGGTTATTATCTAATAACCGTTATGGTATTGTGGACGGAACAGGTACGGTATTTGGAGAACATCTGGAACGGTTAATACCTAATAACCGTTACAGAAGACTGGATTCTGTAACGGTTATTAGGTAATAACCGTTACAGATAATATTTATAATTAAAAAAATGAAATTATAATATTCTGTAACGGTTATTCCTTAATAACCGTTACAAAATTCTTAATTTTTTTTTGTGTTTCGCCTGTTTGATTGGCTAGCCCCAATTTGCTAGCCGAATTGGTATCCAATTTACATTAACACATGCAGCATATATACATATATATATATATATATATATATATATATATATATATATATATATATATATATCACAAAGCACACATATATCAAACATATATAATCATGCATATCACACAAACAATAAACAAAGTATTTACATATATCACAAGTATCATCAAACATGGCAAGTCATCAAATAACACATTTTAATCAAAATAATACCCCTTGCATGAAGTCCATAACTTCTGTCACGATACCGTCAATCATTTCTTTGTTGTATGGTACTCCAACCGGCTCGATCATCTGCATATTATGATAAACAAGTCAAAAATATTATTAGTTTGATCATGAAATTCTAAAATCTAATTGTTTGATCAAATGTTATTAGTTAAAAGAATAAGTCACTTACATGAGGTATTTCCTGAATTGCTATCCAATAAGATAATATGTTTTTCATAGCGAGCATTGTGAAATATCCACATTCTGTACTGCCCTTTTGTATCGGACACTAATTAAGATCCAACAAGAAAGATAGTTAAGATTTTGCATAGTTTCAGAAACCCTAGGTAGCTAATATATTTTTTAAGTCTCGTACCTGAATTTTGTACCAATCAAATGTTGTTCGGGTCCTTGCGTTATATTTTCCATTTTTCATAAGGTATCGCTTGTATATCCTGCATACAATATCATTAATAGCTTAGATAGAACCGTACGTAGTCCTTATCTCAATATCAGAATCTCATTTAGAAACGAAAAGTTACTGGGTTATGAATCCCTTAATCAATATCTTTGGATTCTTGCGCTCGATAGAATCTGCTATTTGAACGGTGCGCTTCTCGACATTAATAACAAGAAGGACCCAATGAAATCTGCAAGAATAGAGATTATTGTTTTCATGAAATTAAACCAAACATGTAAACGAGATAATTGATATTTTATTAGTTATAATTGTCCTTACTCTTGAAAATAAGGCAGAATCATATAATTGGATGAATATTGCACGAATGACATCATCAAGTAGTCCGCAGCAGCATTTTGTTCTTGTTTGATTTTAGGAGCAGTCAACATCTCTGGATCTAATACGGTGATGTTGTTTTCTCCCTCTGAAAGTTCATTCATCCAAAACCTACACTCACGGATATTAATTCATACGTTTTTCACCTCCAATTGAATATGGTACTTTAAAAAAATATTTTAAAGGTTGAAAATTCATACCAAGAGTACAACTTGACGATCGGCACGTTTAGAGATTCTCTTCTAAAGCATTGGAGGATGTCGCACAATTCAACGTTGAACTTAACCTCGCCGCTGTGTGTACCCCAAACATCACATTTATGCAACTCAAAATTTTTCTCAAGTTCTGGTTGGAGTATCAATAGTTCATACAATTCTCGTTCGGATGGGGTAAGGTTTTCAATCGCATCCTGCTCAAGTAGCGGATCACGAGCAACAATCGACCCTGAAATAATCAGTCACAAAAGAATAGAATATTATTCAACGTTGAGCAACAATCTACCCTGAAACAATCAATTGAACTAATTAGATTTTGGATGAACCTGCACTTGGAACCTTTGGTAAGTGTGTAACTTTGTGAAGAGTTTGAATTATTTATGATTTTTTTCCCAAGCTTTTAACTGGGACATAGAGACAGAAGATACGCCGACAATGCATTCAAAATGTCAATTAGCTTTGAAAGTTTATAAGGATATATAATTATAAGGATATATAATACGATACAAAATGTATAACAAAAATTGATATATAGCAATTAATTAATCTTGATAGGTTGTGCATGCATGTTACTTCAATTTCCAAGAAGAGTGCAAATAATGCAATATCCCCGACATATGATAGACAGTCTATATTATCTTTAAAAGCACCGAGTTTTTGGACATCTGCAGGTCAGATCAAGAGCATAAGAGGCCACCTCAAATCTGTAGACTACGTCTGAAAATATAGCGGGGCAATTAATTGCCCAGTTTTGAGTAATGTAGTCAGAGCTGTCAACGGTTGGTCATTTATCGTTATGCCGTTTCGTTTAATCAAAATGGAACGGTTTGTGACATAAAATATTATACTGTTTTTTAAGTGGCACGGTTGATGGCACAGTTGATTATACCGTTTCGACCATTTCAAACCATTTTATGTGTAATATACGGTTGATGGCATAGATAATTATTTCGTTTAATAAATGAAACGGTAAGTGACATGCCGCTATAGTACTGTTTAATAAGTGGCACGGTAACGGTTTGGTGTCATTTCGTGCCACTTACCACGTTTTGACAGCCCTAAATGTACCCCACCCCTGGATAATATATATATATATATAATTATATATACCTAATCCGTAGCGTGATACATGGCGTCCTTGGCGATGCGATAAGATATCTTTTCTTTTCTTTTTTTGTGAATGTCGCTATTAAATAATCAAGCTCGTGGTGCATGCACCACAAAAAAAAAAGTTTAGTACCAGACCATTAGTACCGATTTTTAAGAAAACCGGAATAAATATTAGTTTGTGGCAATTTTGTAATTGTCAGTTTATATCTTTAGTATCGATTTTTTTTTTAAATCGGTACTAAGAGTTGCTGGAAAAAATAAAAAAAAAAATTAGTTACAATTAGTATCGGATTTTCTAAAAACTAAGAAACTTTTTTAAGTAGCGACTCTTGTTAGGAATGAAAGGACCCGCTAAACCAAGAAATTTCTTTAAGTAGCGACTCTTGTTAAGATTCTCTTGTGTTGAGAGATACCCGCCATAGAGATCGAACCTTAATGGATGTGAATCTAAGACTATGTTCCTATTGTTCTTCGAGAAATTCCTTCGAGAAAAATAATGACAAAAAAACCGCAACAATACTTAGTACCAATTTTTAGACTAAAAATCGGTACTAAAGATGTTAAATATTTTTATATTTTTAAAATAAAAGGTACTAAAGTTGCTTTTTAATCGGTATTAAAGGTATCATTTTTAGTACCAGTTTTTAGTGTAAAACCGGTAATAAAGTGAGGGATCTAATTCCCAATATCGGTTTTTAATGATTTTTTAGCACCTCTATTATTAGTACCACCTGATAACCATTAATAATCATATATAATAAACCGGTATAAAAAAAATGACGCAGTGATGGCCAGTTGGCGATGCCTTGGAGTCTGAGCACCCTGACAATAAGGTCCAAGTCAAGGTCGGTCCTGCACGAACAACGGCACAAGTTAAACTGTGCTGTTACGTTATGTACATTAATTTTTATTATACACAACCTTTTTGCATTATTTTAGACTGATCATCCAGCAAACCAGCACATATATATATATATATATATATATATATATATATATATATATATATATATATTATTTGGGCCCTCTGTAGCTCTGTGTTCCACAAATCTTGCAAATAATTAATGTTAACCCAATCGAAGTGCCACGTGAAATATCAGTCTCAATCTAATTATATTCCTAACATAATATCTTTTTTTTTAATTTTAATAACTTACACTCCAAATTTATAATACTGAACTTAATTTCTCTCTTTTAAAAAAAAATAAATAAATTGGGGTGTAAGCCATTCAACTTATTTTAAAATTAAATGTCTATGAAAGACCTCAAGCTGGATTTCGAACCTGCGACTTTTTTCTTTTTTTTATATTTTTATTTTTGCATTTGGTGGCTTGTGTATATCATCATAAGTTATCGCTATACTAGACTTTCCGTTGTAAACAAACAAAAAAGGGAAAAAAAATTGGATAATCTAATTCACTGAAGTTAGATTTGATATCTATCGCTAGTCTCGGCAATTAATGGAGCCAGCAAATTTTGATATACTTGGGGGACTTAAACATAAACCATAATGTACAATGAAATCTATAGCACTAGGCATTGCAGTCGCAGTTTCGCTGCAATATGTTTTTTATTTTTGAGATTGAGAATAATTCATTTTGGTAATATATAATTACTTAAGAAATGCATTTAATATAAATTAGTTTTACCAGTTGTCTAACATATTTGACAACATATATTTTCATATATTCTCAAACCGAAAAAGGCTAAATTTTAAATAGTTGGTAATAAATAATTTTCATATTTGTTGTATTTGGTGTCATTAGCAAAATCGAGCTAATTCACTCGATAGTGCCCGCCATGAAATATTAATTATGTATAATTTTTAATAAATAACATAGTTGAAATAGGATTTGCATTATTCTAGGTTCAACTGCGGCAAAATTGATCCAACCATGGTTTTGAACGTTCGGTATCTCGAGTTAGAAGCGATATTTAGTTTATTTCTTCTTTTTTTCTTGATATTTAATTAGATGGAGTTTGTGTCTTATTTATTTGTATTTGTAGTTTGTTTTATTAGCACGTTAGATCTATTATGTCTTAGGTTAAGGTAGTAACTTAGGTTCGAATTTGATATTATGATTTGGATGATTTACTATGCTTGTGATTTCGTTTCTCGAGTATTTTATCTATGCTTGTTTGAATTGTTGTTTCATCTGATTAATGGCTAGATGAATGATCACATTTAGATAGGTTATAAAATTAGATTAATCAATTTAGTCTAAACAAAGTACTTGAGATAAGTTTGAGATTCGAAAAAGAAGACTAAGATGCATATATAGATACGATTAATTTCCAAACAATTTGAAAAGCATTTAGAAATCCTGAAGAATACCAACAAAAGGAACTTAGGTTACTTAAAGTACCAACATGAAAGTCTAGGTCTAATCAACCTAAAAAAGTAAGAGTCATGTACCAGTTTCTAGTCCAACAAGCAAATAACACTTGAGACCACCTACTAAGCACATTCACAAGGCCGCAATTTCAAACTTCTCACTAGGTCTCACCAATTTCAATTCTACCTGCTAGTACACCTCAGCCACGTTTGAAAATTTATATTTCTTTTTCTTAGCGGGTAACATTTCAAATGTTCCAAAGTTTTCGAACAGTTGCACATTATTTCTTATTTTGAGTGGAACTTTCGCATATAATATCTGATTAAAATAGTATAAGAACAAGATCTACAACTTTACTACTTTGAGTATCTTACAATTCAAAATGCACCATATTTAAAAAAAGTTGAAACTTCAATAGAGAACAGATTGCGACTAATGATCATGTTTGCATTTCAAATTTGAAGATCCTCAAAATAGTAATGTTATAGATCTTATTCGTAAGGTATCAACATAATTTAAATCATCTAAAATTAGATATCGCATGACAATATTACACTTAATACAAGAAATAACACGCGATAGTATGAAAAATTAGGGGATATAATTTGAAATAACATCTCATAAGGAAAAATAAAATATCAATTTTTAGACATAGCTAAGTTGACCGAGGTGTAGTGGTGGGACGTGCTAATTAATTTGCAGGACAGTTTGAAAAATACGAATGTGAAGGCGCTCTGTAAAATATTAGAGGATACCAACCACTATAAAAAAAAGTGGTCTTTACATAAATTTTATAGTTAGAATTTTTCAAATCTTGTAATATTTAATGTAGCAAAAAAATTGTTAGATCTTTCCAAATTGCTACATTAGATATTACAAGATTTAGAAAAGTCTACCAAAAGTAAATTGCCAGATCTTTAAGGAGATATTAATAGAAAACTGAGTCATGCTAAAAAATTTTAGGTTTTGTGCATCAAGTAAATCTAGTAATAGAAAGATAAATCTAACAATAGAACAATGTCGAACAAAATTAAAAAAAAATTTAGTAATATAAAAATTTACGGAAATGTCATCTTTCTTGTAGTGAACCCAAGGATTGTTGAAGTTGTCTTTTTTAAGAAAAAATTTCTAAAATTCCCGTGGAGCAGAACCTTTATGCATGATCTAATAAAAATTTTTCTTGCAAAAATGTATTCGCAATTACATTGTGTAACCTCATAGTTAAAGATATAAATTTTGATATTGTAGCCCCTTTCAAAAAGTTTTCTGAAACCACCGAAGAAAAGATATAAATTTTATGAATTGTCCAATGAATGCCGCATTCAACGTTTTATATATATATCGTCACTAAATGTCACTAATCCAACAATAAGTGTTACAAAACATATTTGAAATTAATAATGTCATGTATGGTTAAAGTTCTATTTGTGTGATCATTTAAGGATTCATGTTATGTTGGCCATGAAAAATAAATCGCCATTTATTTCCAATAATCATAAGCGATATCTAGCAATATTTCTAATTAACATAAATAAATAATGTACTGCTACAGTATTTCAATCCTGGATAAGAAATAAAGTATTCTTCTGTTGAACCCTAAAATATTGTCCTAATTACCGGAGAACGGTACAAGAATTTTCGAGGCTACTACAAGCAATCAAATAGGGGTTCATGATTAATAAATGAATCTTCAGATTACCCTGGATAAATCGGGAGGATATATTCGCGGATATGACCATTAAAAATTTCAATATCGTGCCAAACCACGTGGTTCTAAAATTCCAATGGCCATATTGGTGCTGACATTAACATATCATGTTACATCTCTCAAGATTCATGAAAGGCACAAGCCATGCCTTAAGATACGACACAAAAATAAATAGTTGTATAATTTCATGTATATCAATATATGAAGTTATATGATTATGCATTACATTCCAACAAAATACGAAATCGGCGTATATATAGAGGCATCAAGATTCGTGCAAATAATCTCAATCACATATCCGATTTAAACTAATCCCTCCTGCCTTACTTCAATCCGTGCAGCCCACTTTCGGCCCAATATACATCAGTCCAAAAAAAAAAATAATAATAAAAGAGAATGGAAGGCCCATGGGAAATCCCTCTCGGCCCATCACGGTATCTTTTCCTTCATCTCTTCTCTTCCGACAACTTACTTTGACGAGCGCCATGATGCAAAGAAGCAACCACCTCTCTCCCTTGCATTCAATGCGTGTGTTCCCTCCCTTTATTCCCGCTGACAACAGAGAGAGGAATCGCATTGTCTCCTCTCATCATTACGTTGTGCACAAAAGAGCACGGCTCTCTGTCATACACCTGCTGAGACATGAAGCCAAATGCAGCTTGCACACCTCAATTCACCCCTCCATCATGCCACTATGTCGGATATTCAATTGTTGAGAAAAGAGGATCTCGAGGCCAATGGATAAGCTCAATTCCCTGCTCTCCAGTGAACTCAAGAAGGGGATAACTCAATTGCAAAGGAGCTGTCAACTCTAGAATGGCCAAATTAAGGAAAATGAAATGAAATTGATTCGATTTCATGGTCAAGAGATAACCAGGAAACATCCTTGAAGATGTATGAGTGGTCAATTAAAACGACTTGTGAAGCAAAGCCGTATATGTTGTGGAAATGGCCTTCAACAGATTACTGTTTATCATGGCATATGATGTGCACATTAAAATTAGGAGATACCTGAATCGTTAATCTGGAGAATTCACAAGTCATGATGGCATGGAGCAACCATAGTTGAAGCCAAGTGCCATATTCTTAAGAGGACAATTAATAATCAGAAAAGAAGGCAAATCATGGAGATGTACAAGTTCTCAATTGCACAAAATTAATCATTAGGGGCATGATATTCTTACCAAAAATCAAATAGAGATATAGAGAAAGGAAATAACTAAAGAGGCACTGGATTGATATGGCTCGAGCTAGAATGGAAAGTAAGGTCCATAAGATGAAATTGCATTGAAAAGAAGCTGCAAAGCCAATTGAAGATTGTTGGGATGGCAAGGCCAATTAAACTGATATTGCTTGTTCTATGTGCTGGAATTAACAAGTTCAAAGGAGCATGTATTGAAATAAAAAATTGAGCCATTCTATCATCAAAATAAAGCTGATATGACATATGTTTGAACTGGAGATCATATGACACAAAGAATTAATGCTGTTAAAAGAAAGAGAGGAGTGTCTCACTAGTGGCATAGTCAATAAAAGCAAAGACATAAACGAGATTCTCTAAGTATGAATGGTATGGAAAAGTTCTGTATAAGAAAACAGCAGGGGTAAAACCGTCCAGAAACTCTAAATTTCATATTATTGGTGTCACCAACAGTAATTGATCCCTTCCCCTATAAAAGGAGCAGCCATGCAAAGAAGAGACACATCATAAACACACGAGAGACACAGCAATCAAGCATACATCACAAGGCTATATTACTTTGTATACATTCTGTGAGAAGAAGAGGAAGAGAATATTGTTAAGTTAGGATAGCTACTTCATAAAAAAAAAAACAAAAAAAAAAGAGTGAATTAGTAGAAGTAATAGCTTTGTATTTTTCAGCAATAGTAGGAGCTATCTAATCTACATCCTTGTAATCTGTTTGGTGAAGTAAGAAAAGTTTTTTTTTTTCCTTTCTCTTTGCAACACCCTTCTTACTTTCTTTTCTGGTTTAGCACACACATAGTAGAAATGTAAGGGATTGACTAAAAATGTTTATGTAAATATGTATATAAATGCATTCAGATAACAAGGGCATTTAGCAAATAATGTAGGGAAAAACTAAAATAACTCATTCTCTTCACATCATGCCTTTACATTCTATATTCATGTAGGTTAAAATCACACTTGCATTATACATAAGAAACACAGTGAGGAATGGAATCAAAATAGGCTGTGTTTGTAACTTGAGATTGCACCTTTAATATTAAACAAATTATCATATGCAAAACAAAAAAGTGGACAATAAATATAAGCAACAAGGACAGCAGGGCAAAAAAAATGGACAGCAGGTTTTGAAATTCATGGAGCTTTGAACATCACCTCATGCCAACATGCTGCAACTCATGAAGGAGGCAGTCACCACCACAACCTCAATCGAGCCAGGAGAAACTTTGCATTGGAGAATCTCGTATGTCAACCTAATGGAGCATCTCACTCCAGGAGTTGTCATACCACCTTCAATCAGCAACATGGATGCAATCATGGCAACCATGGCTCAACCTCAGCTGAGAGCGTGCCACAATGCTACCATGATGGAGTTAAAGGCCCACACACACTCAAAGGGATGCCAACACGCTCACATGTTAACCTCTGGGTTCTCTGCATCGATACAGATATATATCAATGAAGGGGGAAGCAACTATCAGTACCATCACCATGGCCAAAGCAATCGAAGAAGAAACTCTTGGATGGGGGCCCTCGGCAGTCAAATTGACTATCTAGGCACCCTCCTGTATCTGTCATCAAGCTCATGGAGGCCTTAGTCGACCCCCACCATGGCTAGTCAACTGGATTCACCAATCCATCGCCATGACATATCCTGGCCAAGGTGAAGCACCATGCCAGAAGAGCTTGGCAATAAAATTGAAGCCACAGAAAGCTTTGCGAGTTCCGCATGATGCTCTCAGGCTTGCCAATTTGGTTCAAGAACCATCAGAGGCCCAGAACCATCACTCCTCCTTGAAACCCTAGCCGACGGGAAGGGAGATGATTATAGTAGAGGAGCAACTCACACACCCGATAAATGGGCCCCACCACATCAGGGAAGTCATGCGGTGACAGGCGACGCTTTGCTGGTGCCTGATGGTGTCGCAAAGAGCTCGAATGCGTATCCATGGCGGCTCTCCATCGCCTGTTCGACGGAAGGACGGAAGAAGAAAGGAGAAAGGAAAGGAGTTTATTTCCTCTGTTTGCGTAGACCCGGCGTAGAACCAACGGGTCATAAGTCCCACTGACAGTGGGCCTCACAGATGGAAGGGCCAACTGTTCCATGGTACGCCAGGCGCATAGAGACACAGACAGATTTTAAGAAAACGATCCCAAACTCCGTGATCTTCTGCGGCCTCTGCCGTGTAGCAAGTCAACATGGTGTAGTGAGTTATCGACAACCAACCAGAAAACGCCACGTCTCACATCTCTTCAACTAAAATTGCCGTTGACTACTCCTCTCTCTACTGACGTGGACCAAACAGGATTTGCCATGTGTCATTACTGCTGATGTGGCACCATTTTATTGCTGGAAACTTTAAAAATTCGTAGAAATTCAACCGTAACTCAGAAAAATCCAAATCAAATTTCTACAGAACCAGAAAAATATGGAGAATATATTCATGCCAAAACCATAGCCAAAATCCAAACATAATATTTTAAATCCATATTCCAAGTTCTGGCCAATCACAAATTGCCACCTCAGCCTTATACTTACTTAAAAAAAAAATCCAGCAACCTTTAAAAATTCATGAAAAATCACAGGAGGTTCAGAAAAATATGAGGAAAAATCCTGGAAGATCAGAAAAATAAGGGGAATCTATTTGGCTAATCATCACCATTGAAAACCCTACTAAATATACCCCTACTATTATTCTCTCCTGGATACTATGGAGAAAAGCCGTTCCGACAAAGGCTCAAAGGCTCATGATCAAATCCCTGAAGGCATGGATAATATTATGAAATTCAGAAAGTCATACCGGAATACTAGCACGACCGAGTCTAGTGCTCCGTTTATGACTTAAGATAAAGCTCATCGCAACCCCAGTGATCAAAACCACCAGACGGTCATCGTCACAGCGAAGGTAGATAAAAAAAAATAGAGACACCGAGTACTGTTGCTAACAAATAAGAGTACTAGTGAAGTATCAAGCTCAATGATCTGGTTAAACTGAGACCCACTAGCCTCAAAATGATGGATAGTGAGGTCTATCACGATGTCACGGGACTCTATCAAGAGACCCGAAATAATATGCAAATCAGATGAAGACCAAAACAATATTCAAGCAAATTGATAAAATCCCAAAGAGAAGGCACATTACACCGCAAGACATTATCGGTGAAGAATATGGATCCAACCACATACAAGCAGAACTCTTTGCAGTCTGAGAAAAGCTCACAATGTTGTCCCAAGCCTTCTGAGACGATGAAAGCCACGATTATCAAAGGCACCCGCTCTCTCGAGAAAGGCAGGAGGTCCAATCTTGAGTGTATGCAATCTACCCGCCAGAGATAACATCTGCCAACACCGTTGACACAGGCACACAGCATTATGATCCTATCAAAGATATGTAAATATTGTCACCATGGACAAATTCCACATCATCATACCCGTACCTTGGGGAAAGATCACACTTTTATTTCAGGAGTCTACGGTTATCTAAGGCACCCGCTCTCTCAAGAAGGCAGGAGGTCCTAACTTGAGTGTTTGCAATCTAACCGCCAAGGATATATCGAGGCCAACACTGTTGCTGTAAACGACTCCCTCATATATTAAAGACCTTATCCCAGATCACACCAATGCATCAGATGGATCCATAATCCTTACCCAAATAATATCCTCATTCAGAAACCTTCAACATGTTCCATAGTCACATTACTTATGCTTCAAACAGCTCAGTAATGTTGACTCGATCTATCTTTTAAATCAACAACCAGATCTCACACAACAAAACTTACCTCTTTCGGTGCTGGAGGGAAATTACAATGTTCCGGTCGGAAGCCGGACATTACCTGAACACTCGCAAAGATTGCCGAGCGTCTATTGACTTTCCTTGGCTAGATGCCAAGCACTATGTCGCATTAACACTTGATCAGGAATCAAGCGAAGCTTCAACAGCTGGTCAGAGACTGAGTGTCAGAGGAACACTCCCATGATCGAGAACCAACTGTTCATGACGTACCGGTCGGCAGCCGGACGTTACTTGAACGCTTAGCGTCATTTGAGTGACTCGTCTTGCCTAGATGTCAAGCATCACGTCACATTGAACGATTGGTCAGAGACTGAGCGTCAAAGGAACGCTCCTATGATCGAGAACCAATTGTCACCCGCACCTAGGGAAGCCAAGGGGCAGCTGACTTAGGTAGCACCCGCGCGCATAAGATTTTTTGGACGCCCACAAACCCAAGGGTCTGGCGAAGGATAGTTTCAATGCTTCGGGTGAGAGCCGAACCGTTGAAACCTTGGATATTTCAGGTGGCAGCTGAACTATCTACTGAACGTTTAAATAGCAATCAGGGTTCCTTGCGAGGTTTCGAGTAACACTTGGACTATCTGCATGATATCTCGGCTGGCTACCAAATATCATCAGAATATTCTAAGGAGGATCGAACCGTCTGCTCAATACCCGTTTGGCGAACAAACGTCACTTTAACATCTGACTGGCATCCAGATGAAGTTTGGACACTTCAGGTGGCAGCTGAACTGTCCGTTGAACGGCCGACTAGCAATCAGATTCCTTTCAACATTTCGAATAACAGTCAGACTATTGTTTGATATCTCGGCTGGCTACCAGGTATCACCTCAATACTCTGAATGAGGATCGAATTGTTACTTATCTGATTGGCGAGTGGACGTCACTTTAACGCTTCGAAGGATAATCGAGTCATCTGTCCGATAAGCTGGCTGGCTACCAGATATCACTTCAGAGTCTCAATTATGATCGAATCGGAAGGGAACATCTGACTGGCACCCAGATGTCATTTCTAAACGATTCGGATAGCAATCGGACCAATTGTTTGGTACCTTGGCTGGATACCAGGTATCACCTCAATACTCCGAATGATAATCGAATCGGCGCTTAACACTTGGTTGGCAACCAAGCGTCTTCGGTTCAAGTGGCAGCTGAATCGATTCCTAGATATTTGACTTGCGACCAGATGCACTGTCGACACCTCAAGCAACAATCGGATAATCTGCGGGTTATCTTGGCTGGATACCAGATATCACCTCAGTATCTCGAATGATGATTGAACCGTCTACTCAATGTCTGAATAGCGACCAAATATCTCCTGAACGCTCTGAACAACAATCGGATTATCTGTTTGATATTCTGGCTGGCTACCAGATATCACCTCAGTACTTCGGATGGAGATCGGAACGTCACTTAACGTCTGATTGGCAACCAGATGTCTTAACGATTCGAGTGACAGTCGAATCGTTCCTCTGATACCTTGGATGAAAACTAGATACCACTTCAACGCTTCAAATGGCAACTGGATCGTCTACTTGATATCATGGCTGGAAACCATGTATCAACGCAACGCTTCAAGCGACAAGAGAATCGTTTATTTGATATCTTGGCTGGAAACCGAGTATCACCTCAAGAAAAAGAAACCGAACATTGCCAAATGTCACTTCAACGCTTCGGGAGCAAACCGAACCGTCACTTTGAACATCGCCAAATGTCACTTTTAACGGAAGCCACTCCGTCTATTGAACGTCTTGGTCAGGTACCAGATGTCACTTAACGCTCTATGCCCATCGAACGAGCGTCACCCCGCTTCCCGGGAAAGGTCAAGGGGCAACCGACTCGGGTCGCACCCGCGCGCATAAGATTTTAACGCCCATAAACCCAGGGGTCCGGCGTCTTTAACATCCACAAGCCCAGGGGCCTGATGTCAACTTCAAAAAAAAAAAAAGAGAAAACAACCTCAAGCACCGCATCAACCAAATTTAACGATCTGATCAGGAATCAGACGTCACTTTCAGATAACCTCGACAAAGATCAACAGGAAGTCTAAGAAACCCGCTTTGGGAAGCCCATGCCTTATAAAAACAAAAATGCAAATCATAAGAGCCTAAATCTTGATTCAACACATTATGGAGAGAACTCGGAAAACGAGAAGACTACAAGCGTCCAGCGACGGCAGTCAACCGAAACCTCTACAAGTTAAGAACTCCAGGGACTGCTAAGAACTCCAGAGACTGCTGTCCCCTGCAATCCAAAGTCCACAAAAAAAAATATAATAATATGATATATTAATATTGCATTATAGTAGTAATATTAATAAAAAACAAAAAAAAACAAAAAATATATAAATGCATGATAGGACCGCTAATTGTATATTTACAATTCCCTAACAGCTCAAGACACACAATCCTTTGATTTTCCCGATCTAGAGGTGCTCCTGACCATGTCGGAGGTAATTAACAGTAGGGGCTTGCGCCTACTGGAAAGAAAGGACCCCTTCAAATAATAAACCCTCGTGAGAACTCAAGACCGTACAGGTACCGCGCTTCGGGGTGGTATCGGTATCGGCCTCTTGAGACTCGCGAGGGGTATCTGATCCGCATTCTTTTTTTTGCCCCTCAATCCGAGACCGGATTTTCCTCTGTTGATCCGAGGGCCGCGAAAAAGTGCGAGACAGGTTCTGGCACGCCCGGTGGGACCTCTTTTTCCTCTCATCAGGCGAAAATCAAAGGATATAGTGTATGAGTTAGGGAATTGTTAAATATTTAACCCATCACTAACAGTAATTTTAAGTTACTATTTTTGCAGAAAATGGCGTACGCAGGCAACAAACAGGATTTGGTCGCTCCAAGCGCATTCATGGTTGGGTCCATCCCGATTACCTTTCCAATGGTGCAGGTGGCTTCAGACACTCCTTTCACCGTTAATGATGTCGCGACAACAGACACGAAATACGCCAATGCCATTTCGACAACTATCTTTGGTGCAAATGAATGCTTTGAGGAATATCAAGATGAAGGAATCAACGCTGTCACCAAACCGACACTCAAATTCATGACGGAGGAAGACACTTCCCACGCCCAAGACCTACAACTACAAGCATATCAAGATGAATTGGCAATTCAGGAGAACATACCAATGAGAAGCTCTTCTGCTCCACTTGAGATTGTGGAGGAGAAATCGTTGGAGATACAGAACTCACCTTCTCATTGCAAGACAGCATTGGTTCCGGTGGCCGCCCAGAGTAGGAAAATTACAGCTGCCGAAATCGATCAAAAAACATGCCAAATAATTAATGATAAGAAAGATAAAAAGGCAGCCCACCTAGCTACTCCCGTGCCTGCGCGTATTTCAAAAACAAAGAGAAGGCAAATGGGGGCACGAGATCAAAAACTTCATGACCATGAGGGGATGGAGGCGGGAAACCAAAAGAATAATACATCGAAAGACGAAACAATCATGGTCAAAGAAGGAGAGAAAATAATCAAAGAATACATTCCATTGTCCTCAAACGATTCACAAGTTAAGCCGGAGACTATCCACGCATTAACCAAAGGTGTCAAAAGATTTCATCAGTCAATACGGCAAAATGGAGGATGTGGAAACCATGCCATGAAAGTGGGCACGAAATTGAAGGATGTTGCGACTGTTCGTGCGAATAATGACGAAACATGTAGCCCTGGAAGGCCCAAGCAAAATTTAGAAGAATCTTATATGCATCGACCGGCTGAAGAAACCATCGATGATAATTTTTCATCGATTACCTTTACGATGAACGATCTCCCTGATGAAGCAACGTATCACAATAAACCATTGTACATCACGGGAGTATCAAATGGAATCAAGATCAATCGAATATTGGTCGATCCAGGGTCAGCAGTTAATATCCTTCCATTGGAGTCATTGAGATACTTCTCGCTCGATAGTAATACCTTGACTCAAAGTCGATCAAAGATCTATGGGTTCAATTTACATTCTCAGAGAGCACTTGGAGTAGTCACTCTGAAGTTCCGTTTTGGAAAACTCGAAACTCAAGCAAAGCTCTATGTCATGGATGCCAGCGTATCTTATAAGGTGTTATTAGGTCGCCCTTGGTTGCATACATATCAGTTGGTACCTTCCACCTTGCATCGATGCATTAAGTATGTCAAAAATGGAACCCATGGAGTGATAAAAGGGGAAGAGCATCATTTCTCTATCTACGAAGTGAGACTTCCAGATGCAAAGTACTTCACACCCAGACCACCTCTGGGGGCAAACTCTCAACAAAGACCATTGGATGCCAATGACAAACCCCTAAACCAAAAATTGAGTCCTACACAAGCCAATGACAACGATAAGGCCGTAAGCAGAGAAATACCTGATACATTTGACAGGCCTTGCTCAAGAGCTTTTGAAGAATATCCTGACAGACGTGAGATAACAATTCAACCTCTGAAGAAAAGGCAACTAAGAAAAGAATCAATTTCCGATAAATTCTTCGGAGAAATTACAACTGAAGGGATAAACCAGGCTGCTCAGACAGAGGCCTCATTTGCACCAACAGACCGTGCTAGCACCAAAAGCATGCAAGACAGCCATTTGACACATTCAGAGAACCATGAGTCATGTTGCATGATTCATGTGAGTGATTCTGATGCTGAAGGCGAAGACGATGAAACACAAATTTATGCCTCAAAATCGCCTCGGCCAATCCAAAACGAAGATGATGCAAGTCTCTTGTTCGAAAATTCCGGCACTTCAAATCCACATCTAAATCTCGAGGCAAGAGAAACATCATTTCTGTGCCCTTACCAGGAAATGGGGACAAATGAAACACCGTACTTTTCTGATCGCTTTAACAAGACAACAAGGTCTGCGTACGAGATTTCAGATGGTAAGGAAGTGGGAGATCATTTCGACACAAAAGCACTACAAATTCCGCTCCGAGACCCACCCCTAGAAAAATTCATACCAGAGCGAATTATGGATATAAATCAATGCATGCCCGAAAGATGCCATAAGAATTTAGTTGATGCTTCAAGGATAAAGTCGGGCTATTTGAAAAGCTCATCAATGCCGAGATCTTTCGAAAAACTTGAAACCTCTCCCGGTACTTCCCTTGAAACACAAGGACTAGTGGATCAAGAGTTGCAAAGAGTTGGAATGCCTCACTCCATCCAACATTCAAGATGGAACAGGAGACCATATCCCGATGAATATGATTTTGTACCTTACCCTAGAGGGTATGTTAGACATAGATTCCAATTATTCGATGGGAGAACTAAGAAATGTCCTGAACAACATGTGTTCAAATTTACAATCGCATGTGGTGATACAGCGCGTAACGAAGCTTTATTAATGCGACAATTCCCTTTAAGCCTAACGGGAGCAGCATTTGACTGGTACATCTCATTGGAGGAAAATAGTGTTAAAACATGGGATGAAATGACAGATATGTTCTGTTCGAGATTCGCAATATTTTCTCCAAAAATTACAATCGATGATATGGTGAGAGAAAAGCCAGGAAAAGGGGAATCTGTCAGTGACTACATTACTCGATGGAGGAACATGAGCTTTCGTTGCCAACCCCGAATTCCCGATCATGAGGCGGTAAAAATGATAATAGATAATATATATGGATCGATTAAGCCGTTCCTAGTAACAAGAGATATCACCAAATTTGATACCCTGCTCACTGCAGTGTCAAATTATGAGAGCTTAGGTCCAGAATCATGGTCATGTCATCCTAAAAGGAAAGGGAAGAAGGAAAAATCCAAGAGGACTCGAGTATCGAGAATACCATCCTCATATGAAGCCGGCAGTAGCTCAAGAGTCTCGAACAACAGGAATATTGGTTGTTCATATGACCGTCCTAATAACAACCCTAAAAGGCTCTTGTCCGTGGCAGAATTATCTAGCAAGCCCTATTCATTCAGAAAAGAAATGGTTCCTAAATTATTTCGGTGGGCCATGGAACATAATCTAGAACTGCCACCAAGCAAGCGTCCACATGAAATGGAACAATTCAACGATCCAAACTTTTGTCCGTATCATAGGGTATTGGGACACAAGATTGAAAATTGTTGGGTGTTCAAAGACTGGGTAGAAGAGCGAGTTAAATCAGGCGAAATATCGTTGTCAAAAGGCGAAAGGCAAGATCCTAAGCCACATGAGCGTTCTAACACCGATTCAGACGAAGAATCCTTCACAGTACATGCAATCGGGATAAACGATGAAGTTGAGGAAGAAATACAAAACCTGAGTGATGAAACTGAATATATTTTACCCGTGATAATGGAATCTGACGAAGGTACCTATAAGACAGAGAGAAACCCATTCAGAGAAAGCCCGATAAATACCATTGGGGTGAGCAATGGAATTCAAAGGGAAGAAAACCCGATGTATATCAGCGGGAGAGATA
The DNA here is from genome assembly GCA_028095005.1 of Rhynchospora pubera. Classification (NCBI taxonomy): domain Eukaryota; kingdom Viridiplantae; phylum Streptophyta; class Magnoliopsida; order Poales; family Cyperaceae; genus Rhynchospora; species Rhynchospora pubera. The sequence goes on from CM051461.1 coordinate 124,715,716, forward strand.
ATTATGCCCAGGAAGAAAATGCACAAACTAAGGATAACGAGTCATGCTACATGATCCATATAAACGACTCTGATTCTGAAGACGAAATACTTTGGGTAGCTCACAACAACAGTAATGGAAGCCCGGTGTATATTGTCGGGACTGACAATGATACCCAGGAAGGAAATGCACAAAGTTGGAGTAGTAATACTGAAGAAATCTGCCCAGTAATTGAGGAAGCTACCTTTGAAGAAAAGGAGAATCCATCTCAAGTAAACCCAGTGTGTGGGATAGAAAACAATATTCAAGAAGAAAATATACAAAATTGGAGTAGCGACATCGGAGATGTCGTACTCGAGATGAAAGAATTTGAGAAACCTACTCACAAAGAGGAGAAAGATCAATCTCAAGAAGACTCGGTATATGGGATAGATAATAAAACTCCGAAAGGGAATATACGGAGTTGGAACGATGAAGAGATCACACCCGTAACGATAGGGTCTGAAAGCATCCTCTCCGAAGAAAGCAAAGTGCAAGAAACCCCAATTGCCATCACATGTGACGAACGACAAACTATGAAGAGCCTTGTTGCGCATTTACAAGAACAAGAACAACAGATCATGATGCTCCACCAAAGGAACACTGAGATATGCCGAGAAATGGATGTACTCTTGAAGAAGAATACTGAGATCCGAAGATTGCTAGAAGATTTGCAGGGGGCAGGTGACAACACCCTAGCCATGTCTAAAAAGCAGTTCGAGAAATTAAATACAAAAAAGGGCAAGAACAAAACGAAGGATGTTCAGATTTTCCAAGAAAAAGAAACATCAACGACAAAGGAGCCCGAAGGTGCTAGAAAATGCGAAGACCGGAAGAAAGGTGTGTCAATAAGAGAACGTAGGAGAAAGCCTTACTCTTTTCGAAAAAATAGAACCGCTGAGGTCTTTGATCTAGCCATGCAACATGATTTACAATTACCTGAGTGTAAACGTCCAGAAGAAGAGCATCAACATTGTGAACCTAACTTTTGTCTGTACCACAGAATCCTCGGACATACAATCGAAGATTGTTACATATTTAAAGATTGGGTCGAAGATAAACTTTTGAAAGGAGAATTACATCTCCCAGAGCACATCTTGCAAAATCCAGCACCCCACAAATGATACAAGGCGGTTTAATCAGGGGGCAAAAAAAAAAAAAAAAAAAAAAAACTTCTACCCCAAGTGAAGGATGCCCATTGAAAATAAGAGAAACACTACAAGGAAGCCTGTGACGGTTATGTGAAGCCGGTAAATCGGCATGGAGAGGGCCAATAACTCTAGGATGACAAAGGGGTCGATGATCCGCCAAGATACACAAACCCTAGCAAATGGCTCAAGATTGATGAGGGCACATACATTCATTTTCCAACATCCCAAGAAGGTAGAAATGAAGATAGCCAGCCATAAAGCATTCTCTGAGACCCATGGTAATATTGCAACGCTCGAAAGTCTCCTCATTTCAAGAAGAATGACAACCATGGGAGCCATGAGACTAACCGGAAGACGCCAGAGCATGTTTGCAGTTTGGTGTAAGAATTGGGAATTGATGAAGGAAAGTGATGAAAAAGTCCTCCATATATATAGGCAAAATAATACATTCAAGCCCCTAGAACATAACCCGGAAAAATCGGGTATGTCACATGCGCATCGAGTATAGTAGCAGACAAAGAAGTGACGGGAGTCTCCCGGATGAATGACATGTCGAATACAAACAAAGACCGACAGAAAGTAATGACGGTTTGACATAGGGTGGACCAGTGCTTAGCAAGGAATTGACTCATAGACAAAAAGAGAGTGACCAATGTGCGTAATCCTATTGGGCCAGGATTTCATGGGCCTTTGTCAAAAAAATGTTCCACGAAGAAACCGATATCTCGGAAGAATTTTAAAAGGGCATTCCACGAGGACCACAAAATGTTGACTACATATGCTGTTAAAAATCATGTCTTATATTAAAGGGATGGCTTGCTGCGAGGCAACATGAGATATCTCTTCCATAGCAAAGATTTCCCGAAACTCCAGAAAATTCCACAGCCAAATCTTTACAAAATAAAAAAGGGGCTATTGATAGTGTCGGCCTCAAACCTACTATCACCGGTGAACGTTCATCCTACCGGTTTCGAAAACGATGAACGAGGGTTTTGTCATTTTGTCCCTTAAACAAAATAAATAACAATTTTCCATTTCTTATTTTATTTTGCAGGTACATGGAGCAGCTGAAGCTTTATGTCCATAAAGGAAAATAAGGAGCGTCTTGCATTATAGCGACATAAGACGTTTCCTCCACCAAATATATATCCTAAGCACCACAAAATCTACAAGCCTAAATTCCACTTTCAAAATGGTCAATTGTTGGAGTGAGCCATAATTCAACCAACACCGGTAAGTTCATTATACCGTCACTAAATAATGAACAGGGTTTTATGTATTTTGTCCCTAAAACAAAATAAAGGCACAAAAAAGTAAGGGGAGATGAACAAATCAACCACCAATCGCGGCATAGCATTCATAAAATTGAAAAATACATGCTACCAACTCCAATCGATTTTATCCCCTGAAAAATACAAATGGAGGGCTGTTATACAAAAAGCTACAAACACAGGGAGCCAAAAAAAAAAATAAAAGCAAGAAGGCCGCTTGTATTCCTGGAGTTCAGGCGGAGCAGAATTAACACCCCAATTGTAAGAAGGAAGTGGCCTCCAGTAAGCATGGATCTCTTGGTCATATGGGTTTCCCCAGTCACCACCAAGAGCATGCACGATTTCCGGCATTGCATCCTCCTCAAGTTCCTCGATCGCCTCCGTGATATGGCCCGGATGGTCGTTAAACTCGTCAGAAGAAGAGGGGAAATGCTCATCGCCTTCACTAGCCATTTGATAATATTAAAGAAGAAGTGGCGGAAAGGTAGAATGAAGAAGTCGGATTTAAAAAAAAAAAGAGGGGAAGAGAAGCGATAAAAAGGAATGAGAAAGAGAAAGAGACAAAAAAGGGGGACCGCAACTATGGTAAACGCGCACGCGTGACTACACAACAACACCACGTTCCCTAGACGAAAAGACGTTACATGATATGTTGGCCCACGGTCATAAAGAGACAAATATTGGAATCAGCAAAACACGAGGCGAATAAAGAAACACATATATTACAACATCATAAAAGCCTGCCATTACAAGTTTTAACGCATATGCTGAGATACTTGCAAACATACATGTGTCTACACGGCCTTACCCAACACACATACAACAACAGAGTGCCCATGATAATACATAGAAAAACCACCATACAAAATGACTATCATGGTGCAACGCAGTTCCACCACGACAAAGCTGGCCTAATATGAGATAAAGAAATTGCAAAGCTAGAGGCTAGTGCCATTTCGAAGCAACCACATTATCCAGGGCGGAAAATGAGACACTCCTTATTAAAGCAGCATACAAGAGCAAGGAAATGATAGGCGTGTAATTCTTTTCATGAATGACTCCTTTCGCAGTAGAGATTTTGCAAAAGAAGTGCGCCATGAGGAGGATAAGCTCGTCACACCTTCTGAAGAGACCTCAACTTCTACATGTGACGAAGGAGACCTCAACTTCTACATGTGAAATATTGGAGCAAAGCGTGTAAGATGTCCGACGACATCTTGTCTCTTACCCCGGACATTAAAGAAGAGATGCTAGAATCAGTGATGTGAAGATATTATGGGTAGAACGGGAGATTCCCGGAAAGACCCAGAGATTGCTAAAGGGATCACAAAACTATCAAAACTTTAAAAGCTGCTTAAGAGATGTTGAGATATTTTCTCAAAGCATTCATGGATCATGGTGGGAGATATAAATGGGAAGTTAACGAAAAGAGATGGTGACAAAAGAGAAAAAGGACTCCCATATATAGACTTGGATAAGGTCTCACTGTGTATAACCGAACCAAAAGGGGAATCTATCCGAACCTGGATCTGAACCTCTAAGGCCACATGGTAACAGGCAAAGATGTGACACAAAGGCAATGACGCATTGAGAATTGGCGAAAATTAAATACGGGGCTTAGTACGGAATTGCCATCCAACGAAGAAAAGACAACAACTTTACCAGGCATGCGCATAACCGAGTAGCTGCGTCATATTTATCATCAAAAGGGGGCATCACATTTCAGTTGAGAAGTCAATAAAAGACAAACGCGAAAATAGTGGCTCATGGCAAGGCACCAGAGCAGGTTGCTCGAAAATAATTCTCCCAACCCGCTCTGGTGGGGGGCATTTGTTGAACCCTAAAATATTGTCCTAATTACCGGAGAACGGTACAAGAATTTTCGAGGCTACTACAAGCAATCAAATAGGGGTTCATGATTAATAAATGAATCTTCAGATTACCCTGGATAAATCGGGAGGATATATTCGCGGATATGACCATTAAAAATTTCAATATCGTGCCAAACCACGTGGTTCTAAAATTCCAATGGCCATATTGGTGCTGACATTAACATATCATGTTACATCTCTCAAGATTCATGAAAGGCACAAGCCATGCCTTAAGATACGACACAAAAATAAATAGTTGTATAATTTCATGTATATCAATATATGAAGTTATATGATTATGCATTACATTCCAACAAAATACGAAATCGGCGTATATATAGAGGCATCAAGATTCGTGCAAATAATCTCAATCACATATCCGATTTAAACTAATCCCTCCTGCCTTACTTCAATCCGTGCAGCCCACTTTCGGCCCAATATACATCAGTCCAAAAAAAAATAATAATAATAAAAGAGAATGGAAGGCCCATGGGAAATCCCTCTCGGCCCATCACGGTATCTTTTCCTTCATCTCTTCTCTTCCGACAACTTACTTTGACGAGCGCCATGATGCAAAGAAGCAACCACCTCTCTCCCTTGCATTCAATGCGTGTGTTCCCTCCCTTTATTCCCGCTGACAACAGAGAGAGGAATCGCATTGTCTCCTCTCATCATTACGTTGTGCACAAAAGAGCACGGCTCTCTGTCATACACCTGCTGAGACATGAAGCCAAATGCAGCTTGCACACCTCAATTCACCCCTCCATCATGCCACTATGTCGGATATTCAATTGTTGAGAAAAGAGGATCTCGAGGCCAATGGATAAGCTCAATTCCCTGCTCTCCAGTGAACTCAAGAAGGGGATAACTCAATTGCAAAGGAGCTGTCAACTCTAGAATGGCCAAATTAAGGAAAATGAAATGAAATTGATTCGATTTCATGGTCAAGAGATAACCAGGAAACATCCTTGAAGATGTATGAGTGGTCAATTAAAACGACTTGTGAAGCAAAGCCGTATATGTTGTGGAAATGGCCTTCAACAGATTACTGTTTATCATGGCATATGATGTGCACATTAAAATTAGGAGATACCTGAATCGTTAATCTGGAGAATTCACAAGTCATGATGGCATGGAGCAACCATAGTTGAAGCCAAGTGCCATATTCTTAAGAGGACAATTAATAATCAGAAAAGAAGGCAAATCATGGAGATGTACAAGTTCTCAATTGCACAAAATTAATCATTAGGGGCATGATATTCTTACCAAAAATCAAATAGAGATATAGAGAAAGGAAATAACTAAAGAGGCACTGGATTGATATGGCTCGAGCTAGAATGGAAAGTAAGGTCCATAAGATGAAATTGCATTGAAAAGAAGCTGCAAAGCCAATTGAAGATTGTTGGGATGGCAAGGCCAATTAAACTGATATTGCTTGTTCTATGTGCTGGAATTAACAAGTTCAAAGGAGCATGTATTGAAATAAAAAATTGAGCCATTCTATCATCAAAATAAAGCTGATATGACATATGTTTGAACTGGAGATCATATGACACAAAGAATTAATGCTGTTAAAAGAAAGAGAGGAGTGTCTCACTAGTGGCATAGTCAATAAAAGCAAAGACATAAACGAGATTCTCTAAGTATGAATGGTATGGAAAAGTTCTGTATAAGAAAACAGCAGGGGTAAAACCGTCCAGAAACTCTAAATTTCATATTATTGGTGTCACCAACAGTAATTGATCCCTTCCCCTATAAAAGGAGCAGCCATGCAAAGAAGAGACACATCATAAACACACGAGAGACACAGCAATCAAGCATACATCACAAGGCTATATTACTTTGTATACATTCTGTGAGAAGAAGAGGAAGAGAATATTGTTAAGTTAGGATAGCTACTTCATAAAAAAAAAAACAAAAAAAAAAAAGAGTGAATTAGTAGAAGTAATAGCTTTGTATTTTTCAGCAATAGTAGGAGCTATCTAATCTACATCCTTGTAATCTGTTTGGTGAAGTAAGAAAAGTTTTTTTTTTCCTTTCTCTTTGCAACACCCTTCTTACTTTCTTTTCTGGTTTAGCACACACATAGTAGAAATGTAAGGGATTGACTAAAAATGTTTATGTAAATATGTATATAAATGCATTCAGATAACAAGGGCATTTAGCAAATAATGTAGGGAAAAACTAAAATAACTCATTCTCTTCACATCATGCCTTTACATTCTATATTCATGTAGGTTAAAATCACACTTGCATTATACATAAGAAACACAGTGAGGAATGGAATCAAAATAGGCTGTGTTTGTAACTTGAGATTGCACCTTTAATATTAAACAAATTATCATATGCAAAACAAAAAAGTGGACAATAAATATAAGCAACAAGGACAGCAGGGCAAAAAAAATGGACAGCAGGTTTTGAAATTCATGGAGCTTTGAACATCACCTCATGCCAACATGCTGCAACTCATGAAGGAGGCAGTCACCACCACAACCTCAATCGAGCCAGGAGAAACTTTGCATTGGAGAATCTCGTATGTCAACCTAATGGAGCATCTCACTCCAGGAGTTGTCATACCACCTTCAATCAGCAACATGGATGCAATCATGGCAACCATGGCTCAACCTCAGCTGAGAGCGTGCCACAATGCTACCATGATGGAGTTAAAGGCCCACACACACTCAAAGGGATGCCAACACGCTCACATGTTAACCTCTGGGTTCTCTGCATCGATACAGATATATATCAATGAAGGGGGAAGCAACTATCAGTACCATCACCATGGCCAAAGCAATCGAAGAAGAAACTCTTGGATGGGGGCCCTCGGCAGTCAAATTGACTATCTAGGCACCCTCCTGTATCTGTCATCAAGCTCATGGAGGCCTTAGTCGACCCCCACCATGGCTAGTCAACTGGATTCACCAATCCATCGCCATGACATATCCTGGCCAAGGTGAAGCACCATGCCAGAAGAGCTTGGCAATAAAATTGAAGCCACAGAAAGCTTTGCGAGTTCCGCATGATGCTCTCAGGCTTGCCAATTTGGTTCAAGAACCATCAGAGGCCCAGAACCATCACTCCTCCTTGAAACCCTAGCCGACGGGAAGGGAGATGATTATAGTAGAGGAGCAACTCACACACCCGATAAATGGGCCCCACCACATCAGGGAAGTCATGCGGTGACAGGCGACGCTTTGCTGGTGCCTGATGGTGTCGCAAAGAGCTCGAATGCGTATCCATGGCGGCTCTCCATCGCCTGTTCGACGGAAGGACGGAAGAAGAAAGGAGAAAGGAAAGGAGTTTATTTCCTCTGTTTGCGTAGACCCGGCGTAGAACCAACGGGTCATAAGTCCCACTGACAGTGGGCCTCACAGATGGAAGGGCCAACTGTTCCATGGTACGCCAGGCGCATAGAGACACAGACAGATTTTAAGAAAACGATCCCAAACTCCGTGATCTTCTGCGGCCTCTGCCGTGTAGCAAGTCAACATGGTGTAGTGAGTTATCGACAACCAACCAGAAAACGCCACGTCTCACATCTCTTCAACTAAAATTGCCGTTGACTACTCCTCTCTCTACTGACGTGGACCAAACAGGATTTGCCATGTGTCATTACTGCTGATGTGGCACCATTTTATTGCTGGAAACTTTAAAAATTCGTAGAAATTCAACCGTAACTCAGAAAAATCCAAATCAAATTTCTACAGAACCAGAAAAATATGGAGAATATATTCATGCCAAAACCATAGCCAAAATCCAAACATAATATTTTAAATCCATATTCCAAGTTCTGGCCAATCACAAATTGCCACCTCAGCCTTATACTTACTTAAAAAAAAAATCCAGCAACCTTTAAAAATTCATGAAAAATCACAGGAGGTTCAGAAAAATATGAGGAAAAATCCTGGAAGATCAGAAAAATAAGGGGAATCTATTTGGCTAATCATCACCATTGAAAACCCTACTAAATATACCCCTACTATTATTCTCTCCTGGATACTATGGAGAAAAGCCGTTCCGACAAAGGCTCAAAGGCTCATGATCAAATCCCTGAAGGCATGGATAATATTATGAAATTCAGAAAGTCATACCGGAATACTAGCACGACCGAGTCTAGTGCTCCGTTTATGACTTAAGATAAAGCTCATCGCAACCCCAGTGATCAAAACCACCAGACGGTCATCGTCACAGCGAAGGTAGATAAAAAAAAATAGAGACACCGAGTACTGTTGCTAACAAATAAGAGTACTAGTGAAGTATCAAGCTCAATGATCTGGTTAAACTGAGACCCACTAGCCTCAAAATGATGGATAGTGAGGTCTATCACGATGTCACGGGACTCTATCAAGAGACCCGAAATAATATGCAAATCAGATGAAGACCAAAACAATATTCAAGCAAATTGATAAAATCCCAAAGAGAAGGCACATTACACCGCAAGACATTATCGGTGAAGAATATGGATCCAACCACATACAAGCAGAACTCTTTGCAGTCTGAGAAAAGCTCACAATGTTGTCCCAAGCCTGCTGAGACGATGAAAGCCACGATTATCAAAGGCACCCGCTCTCTCGAGAAAGGCAGGAGGTCCAATCTTGAGTGTATGCAATCTACCCGCCAGAGATAACATCTGCCAACACCGTTGACACAGGCACACAGCATTATGATCCTATCAAAGATATGTAAATATTGTCACCATGGACAAATTCCACATCATCATACCCGTACCTTGGGGAAAGATCACACTTTTATTTCAGGAGTCTACGGTTATCTAAGGCACCCGCTCTCTCAAGAAGGCAGGAGGTCCTAACTTGAGTGTTTGCAATCTAACCGCCAAGGATATATCGAGGCCAACACTGTTGCTGTAAACGACTCCCTCATATATTAAAGACCTTATCCCAGATCACACCAATGCATCAGATGGATCCATAATCCTTACCCAAATAATATCCTCATTCAGAAACCTTCAACATGTTCCATAGTCACATTACTTATGCTTCAAACAGCTCAGTAATGTTGACTCGATCTATCTTTTAAATCAACAACCAGATCTCACACAACAAAACTTACCTCTTTCGGTGCTGGAGGGAAATTACAATGTTCCGGTCGGAAGCCGGACATTACCTGAACACTCGCAAAGATTGCCGAGCGTCTATTGACTTTCCTTGGCTAGATGCCAAGCACTATGTCGCATTAACACTTGATCAGGAATCAAGCGAAGCTTCAACAGCTGGTCAGAGACTGAGTGTCAGAGGAACACTCCCATGATCGAGAACCAACTGTTCATGACGTACCGGTCGGCAGCCGGACGTTACTTGAACGCTTAGCGTCATTTGAGTGACTCGTCTTGCCTAGATGTCAAGCATCACGTCACATTGAACGATTGGTCAGAGACTGAGCGTCAGAGGAACGCTCCTATGATCGAGAACCAATTGTCACCCGCACCTAGGGAAGCCAAGGGGCAGCTGACTTAGGTAGCACCCGCGCGCATAAGATTTTTTGGACGCCCACAAACCCAAGGGTCTGGCGAAGGATAGTTTCAATGCTTCGGGTGAGAGCCGAACCGTTGAAACCTTGGATATTTCAGGTGGCAGCTGAACTATCTACTGAACGTTTGAATAGCAATCAGGGTTCCTTGCGAGGTTTCGAGTAACACTTGGACTATCTGCATGATATCTCGGCTGGCTACCAAATATCATCAGAATATTCTAAGGAGGATCGAACCGTCTGCTCAATACCCGTTTGGCGAACAAACGTCACTTTAACATCTGACTGGCATCCAGATGAAGTTTGGACACTTCAGGTGGCAGCTGAACTGTCCGTTGAACGGCCGACTAGCAATCAGATTCCTTTCAACATTTCGAATAACAGTCAGACTATTGTTTGATATCTCGGCTGGCTACCAGGTATCACCTCAATACTCTGAATGAGGATCGAATTGTTACTTATCTGATTGGCGAGTGGACGTCACTTTAACGCTTCGAAGGATAATCGAGTCATCTGTCCGATAAGCTGGCTGGCTACCAGATATCACTTCAGAGTCTCAATTATGATCGAATCGGAAGGGAACATCTGACTGGCACCCAGATGTCATTTCTAAACGATTCGGATAGCAATATGACCAATTGTTTGGTACCTTGGCTGGATACCAGGTATCACCTCAATACTCCGAATGATAATCGAATCGGCGCTTAACACTTGGTTGGCAACCAAGCGTCTTCGGTTCAAGTGGCAGCTGAATCGATTCCTAGATATTTGACTTGCGACCAGATGCACTGTCGACACCTCAAGCAACAATCGGATAATCTGCGGGTTATCTTGGCTGGATACCAGATATCACCTCAGTATCTCGAATGATGATTGAACCGTCTACTCAATGTCTGAATAGCGACCAAATATCTCCTGAACGCTCTGAACAACAATCGGATTATCTGTTTGATATTCTGGCTGGCTACCAGATATCACCTCAGTACTTCGGATGGAGATCGGAACGTCACTTAACGTCTGATTGGCAACCAGATGTCTTAACGATTCGAGTGACAGTCGAATCGTTCCTCTGATACCTTGGATGAAAACTAGATACCACTTCAACGCTTCAAATGGCAACTGGATCGTCTACTTGATATCATGGCTGGAAACCATGTATCAACGCAACGCTTCAAGCGACAAGAGAATCGTTTATTTGATATCTTGGCTGGAAACCGAGTATCACCTCAAGAAAAAGAAACCGAACATTGCCAAATGTCACTTCAACGCTTCGGGAGCAAACCGAACCGTCACTTTGAACATCGCCAAATGTCACTTTTAACGGAAGCCACTCCGTCTATTGAACGTCTTGGTCAGGTACCAGATGTCACTTAACGCTCTATGCCCATCGAACGAGCGTCACCCCGCTTCCCGGGAAAGGTCAAGGGGCAACCGACTCGGGTCGCACCCGCGCGCATAAGATTTTAACGCCCATAAACCCAGGGGTCCGGCGTCTTTAACATCCACAAGCCCAGGGGCCTGATGTCAACTTCAAAAAAAAAAAAAAGAGAAAACAACCTCAAGCACCGCATCAACCAAATTTAACGATCTGATCAGGAATCAGACGTCACTTTCAGATAACCTCGACAAAGATCAACAGGAAGTCTAAGAAACCCGCTTTGGGAAGCCCATGCCTTATAAAAACAAAAATGCAAATCATAAGAGCCTAAATCTTGATTCAACACATTATGGAGAGAACTCGGAAAACGAGAAGACTACAAGCGTCCAGCGACGGCAGTCAACCGAAACCTCTACAAGTTAAGAACTCCAGAGACTGCTAAGAACTCCAGAGACTGCTGTCCCCTGCAATCCAAAGTCCACAAAAAAAAATATAATAATATGATATATTAATATTGCATTATAGTAGTAATATTAATAAAAAACAAAAAAAAACAAAAAATATATAAATGCATGATAGGACCGCTAATTGTATATTTACAATTCCCTAACAGCTCAAGACACACAATCCTTTGATTTTCCCGATCTAGAGGTGCTCCTGACCATGTCGGAGGTAATTAACAGTAGGGGCTTGCGCCTACTGGAAAGAAAGGACCCCTTCAAATAATAAACCCTCGTGAGAACTCAAGACCGTACAGGTACCGCGCTTCGGGGTGGTATCGGTATCGGCCTCTTGAGACTCGCGAGGGGTATCTGATCCGCATTCTTTTTTTTGCCCCTCAATCCGAGACCGGATTTTCCTCTGTTGATCCGAGGGCCGCGAAAAAGTGCGAGACATCTTCTTATTTTGTTTTTTATGTCGCATGATATCACTGTATAATCCAAGATAAAAATTTGTCATTGTTGCAGATTATGCATTTCTTGATCTATAGATAATTGTATAAAGTTGCTAACAAACAATCTATCTTCATCAAAGAACCCAAACAGATATCGCCACTTATTAAGTAAATTAATGAGGGACATACGATTTTCTTGATGAACAACTTTTTCCTGCACAATTCAAGAGAACATAAATAAAGTCCGTATAGCAGCCCTTATCGGGAATCAACGTTAGGCGATATTTATTAAACCTATCCTCCTGTGGAAAAGTTGAACCATCTCAAACTTAGAATCTAACTCATATGAAATAAATAATGACACATAACATAATCTATATATTTATTTCATTCGGTCATATCTTGTACTATGTTCTATAACATATTCATAGGCAATTAAGTTGGTAACTCCTTACCTATGATTTGTAAAATATAATCATCACTTAACTCGCATACTAATCTTTTCTGATAATTAGTGTTTCTTGTTAATTATCAAGATTATGGACAGTTTAGATTGATTATTGTCATTTCAATGAATGATCCACAGAGATCTACAATTCAGATCCTCAACCTGAATGATTTGTCAATAATAAACTCTAGGAACAAATGATCAAATATCATTAATAACATAAACTATAAATTAAGTCATTAAATATTGACTTCTAGGACGTAACTCCAACAACTTGAATCCTAGGACCTTTTATTTGTGTATTTTATACTCCAAAAACTCAAAGATCCTTTACTTTATTGCACTTAGATAGGTGTTTTTTTAAACCATAAAAATTCTAAAAAAATTGTTTTGTTTAACTTTCGTGAGGAAATAAAGTTTAGTAATCAATTGCAATGGATTCGACCCTCAGTATTACCCAACGACAGTCCTATTCTTACGACATTTAGATAGAATAAGATTTTTTTGAGCTTGGCTCTTGTCTACATCATTTTTCCTTGAAGGCATTCTTTTCGTAGCAAGGTGCCCATACGATGACAGACCTGGCCAGAAACTCGGAAGACATAAGGACCAGATGATCTATTGATCTAGGTATCTATCCTTGCACCCATTGATGTGAATGCAAACATGGAATTGTAGACTCGCAAGGAGTCAATGAAATGGATAGAATCAGGTCCCGAGAAAGGATCAAGCAAAGACCTAAGAGGCTCAGGATGTTCCTCCAACAGGTCAAGCTTAACCCTGCCTTCCCAACATCACAGTGTATACACACGAACACCATCAGTTGACTTAGAAGCTTCTCTGGACCAGTTGTAAGCATTGCAATCGGGGCATATCTGGTCAGGATCACCAAAGTCGAGGAGGTATGGATTGATAGATTCACCAGCAGAGAGAATAAAAGCCCTACTCATTCTTCCGCCACGACGGACAGATTGGGGGGGAAACCCTGCACATAAAATACAATTTTCTAAGCGCAGAGATGAGAAAGAGGGTGACGGAACGGCGGAGGTAGGACCCACAGAAGTGCAAACTGTCATATGCATCGAACAGAGAAGAAAAGATGAAAGGCGGGATGAAAATGCATCGGAATTGGGAACCGAAAGGGGAAACTGACAACCAACAAAGGGCTGTTAAAATCAAAGAGGAAAGAATGGAATTGCTAAGGAAAAGGTCGTACGGTTCGTTGCAGATGATGCAGCTACTTGTGTGGGGCTCGTATGCTCACTCTGCGTACCCGCGTTGAGCGGCGTATAGGCTGTGGAGCGGAAGGGCCAGAAGCATCATTCGATGCATGCACCGCATTGTTTGAGCGGTGCCTCTTTCTAGGAGGCATCAGGTAAAATGAGCGAAAGAAAGCAAGATAACGCGATGAAAACTGCACGAATAAAAGACCAAGCTAAGCTACTAACTGGCGAGAAAAGAACACAAACAAAACAATACGCATAACGCAAGACTAATGTATCTGTTGAATCACGATATGAACGTGCAGCATGAAGAATCTGTTGTTGTGCGGAACAACACCGGGCAGGCCACAACAAAAGCAACACCCACCCAAAATAACAGTCCATAGTAACATCCACAGAACATAAAAAGAGAAAATAAAAGAGAAAAGGAAAGAGAATCAGAATAGACAAAAAGCAAGGGCGGAGACATGCATACATGCAGCGAAAGCAGTAACAGAGAGGGAGGCCGACAACAACAGCAGAAATAGAAAGCACAATGAGTAGAACCTGCAAAACAGGAGATCCATCGGAAATGTCACATAGTACCAAAATAGGATATAGAAAGAGAATCAGAATAGGCAAAAAGCAAGGCCGGAGACATGCATACCTGCAGCGAAAGAAGTGACAGAGAGGGAGGCTGATAGCAACACCACAAACAGAAAGCACAATGAGCACAACCTGCAAAACAGAAAATCCATTGGAAAGGTGAGATAATACCAAAATAGGATATAGGAATGAAACGAACACAAACAATGCGCCACGAAAAAGACGGTGCATGATCAGGCAAGCACTGACTTGAAAATTGACGAAGAAATATAGGGGCAGACACGACGCGGCAACAAATATCTGCAGAACAATAAGGAAGAAATCAATAAAAGAATCTAACGCGCACGCAAAGAACACAAACATAAAAGCGGCACAGGACAGATACAATTTTTTTATCTGAAAGAACAACGGCAATTTTCTTTTTGAGAACAAAGAAAGAAACTGGAATTAGTTTGTACTTGATGATATGAATTAGGAATAGAAATGTTGGTTCATTTTTTTTTTCTGAAAGACCAAAACACAGAACACGACTAATCTTTTTTGAATAAATATTTTTCCCCTTCAATTTTTTTGGATCCGAAAGTTGCCAGAGAAGAAGGGAAAAAAACAACAACACCATTCGGCAGGGGACGGTAGAGAAGCCTTTTTTGATGGCAACACACACTACGCGAAATTTTGGCTTCTGTAACGGTTAATAAAAGACTTCTGTAACGGTACACGAAACGTTACTGTAGCCCCCGTTACAGAATGTCTAATAACCGTTACAGATCTATAACGGTTATTAGACAATAACCGTTACAGTAGCCACTCTTCTGTAACGGTTATTATCTAATAACCGTTATAGTATTATGCAAGGGAGATCTGGTACAGCTTTTTGGAGAACATGTGTAACGGTTATTCTCTAATAACCGTTACAGAAGATTGGCTTCTGTAACGGTTATTAGAGAATAACCGTTATGGTATTGTAGAACGGTACATTTGGAGAACATATAACGGTTATTAGATAATAACCGTTACAGAAGCCAATCTTCTGTAACGGTTATTAGAGAATAACCGTTACAGATAATGTTTATAATAAAAAAAAATGAAATTATAATATTCTGTAACGGTTATTTCTTAATAACCGTTACAGAAGGTCCTTTTTTTGTTTCGTTTTTTTATTGGCTAGCCCAATTTGCTAGCCGAATTGGTACCAAATTGGTACCCAATTTACATTAGATAACACATGCAGCATACTATTACAATCCAGTACTCCAAGAGATGCTTATCTGAACACTCATTAAAGCACGCAACTCTTCATATGATTAACAATTCAAAAATTAAAGCACGCAACTCTTCATATTTTCAGTTTCAAACTCATTTGTACTATAAATGACCAAACTGTAGAACCCCACGCCTTTTCAGTTTCAAACTAATTTCTCACTTCTCCCTCCTATCTCTCTACTCAAAAACCAACCATGGAAAACCTTGATCCCATCAGAGTTGATGAAGACGACATCACTGCTCCGGCCAGTGCAGAGATCACCAAATCCATTGTCATCCAAACCATGGAAGGTGTAACTTTGCTTGATGTCATGATAGAGATGAGAAGACGCCTCCCTGCAGGACAACACAGAGTGACAACACTCCTAGAAAACCGATTTCTCATAATCGGCCCCTCTGAGCAATGGCGCGATGAGATGTTTAGAAAAGGCACTATTGAAATCACATATGGAAACAACATGAGGCGGTCATTTCCCATCCTCATTGATCCTCCAAGGGAACTAGACCCCAGAGCAGACAGTGTGAGGCTATGGGTAAGAATTGCTGATCTTCCATTTGGATGGTGCTCATGGTATGGAGCAAACATCTTTTTCCCTTTTGGTATAGTTTTACATGCTGATGCACCAACATACATGGATATAGATGCCAGATTTGCCAGAGTTGAAGTATTGGTTGAACATAGGGATAGAATACCAGCCTCTCGTGCATTTGAATTACACAGAAGAAATGGAAAAATTGACCTACTTCGGGTTCAGTACGTAGTTGAGGAACCACAAATCAGAAACCCACGTCATGAATACATCAAAGCTTTGCCTAGGATTGAATGGTCCCCTGCTGATGAGGCAAGACTGCAAAGTATAAATCCACCTGTTAGGGTTGATTCTGGCAGTACTACAACCATGCGACAGAGCAAGAGAAAAGCAAAGAAAAAGGCTGCAAAAACCACAACCCCCAATAATACTCAAGCAAAAAAAAGGAAGATAGATGAGGTCATCCCCTCAATGATTACTTGATCACAAACCAAAGGAGGAAGCAGAACTAAGGAGACAGGAGTTCTCATTGGAGACACCAGGGTAATCAAACCTACAAGCTCTAGTTCTAAAGGAAAAGGAGTACAAGAAGATCTTGAGACACAGTTCAGGAAGGAGATGAAACAGGCTAGGAAAGAGAGCCACAGAGCTCAACATGAGGGCCCAGGGCACACCAGTGGGCCCAGTGTACCCCCTGGGTTCAACCTAAGCTCTCAGGAGACTGATACTGAGGATGAAAAAACTGACACAGAGAGTGACAATACAACCCCTACTGAGGACCAATCAGTCGATGAACTCATGAAGACACCCTCAGAGGAGCCCAGCAAGATGTCATTCTCCACAGAAGGTAATTCTATATTTCTTTCTAGTAACAATATGTGCAGAAGTTCTAAATAGCTTAGAGAATAGCTTCTTTCTAGACAATATGTTCAAACGCCCTAAATAACTTCTTTAGTTTAGAGAATACATAAATCCTAGTTTAGAGAATAGCTCTACATAAGATCCTTATTTTGTTTATCCTTGTATAATCTTTACATAAATATACATTTAACTTTTTCAATAATTGCACTGACTTGAAAACAGACATGGAAAAAACCTTCATGGATTTGGCAAAGAAGCAGGAAGCAGCAAAGAAGAGCAATGGCTCCACTGATGACACATCCTCTACCTAGATGCTGCCTTTTTTTTTTAACTTCTCAGTTATTTATTTATTTTAAATTCTACAATCTCTAGTATGTTTGTTGTACTGTTAATATTACTGTTAATGGCAAGAATTGTGTGAATTGTGTGATGTTTAGATGTATGTTTGTGATGTTTAGATATAGAATCAAGCTTGAAACAATATAAATTGCTCTTGAGTAGAAAGGTTTCTATTGACATTTGACATTTGTGGCCAACAGGCAAATTTTTTTTTTTTTGTAATTTGGTTCATGCGCAATTATTTAGCTCAATTATTTGTCAATTACAACTTAAAAGCAAAAGGAAAAAAAGCAGTTAACAAAAATCGCATATATATGAAAAAAGAGGAGTTTATGAAAGTACCGAAGAAATATAAAATTATCCAGTCGAAGCATGACTTTCGATCGATCGATCCGTTGAATCTGCTCTCCTTCTCCTTGTCGTTCTTTCGATCGATCCGTTGAATCTGCTCTCCTTCTCGTTCTTTCGATCGATCCGTTGAATCTGTTCTCCTTCTCATGAAAAAACCGAAATAAATAAGAAAAAAATATGAAAAAATACGGTTCAAAATTTTTATTTTTTACCTCAAATCTGCTCTCCTTCTTGTTCTCTTTTTTTTCAGAATTTTTATAAATTTTTTGCTATTTTTTGGAGTGAAACAGAAGGGATAAGAGAGGTATTTCTTTGAATAAAATGAAAAGAAGAGAGAAAGGAATGCGACTGGGAAGACTTAACCTAAATACATAACCTTTCTGTAACGGTTATTTAAACATACCGTTATAGAAGACTGGCTTCTGTAACGGTTATTAGGTAATAACCGATACAGATAATTTTTATAATAAAAAAAATGAAATTATAATATTTTGTAACAGTTATTAGGTAATAACCGATACAGATAATGTTTATAATAAAAAAAATAAAATTATAATATTCTGTAACGGTTATTAGGTAATAACCGATACAGATAATGTTTATAATAAAAAAAATTAAATTATAATATTCCGTAACGGTTATTCCTTAATAACCGTTACAGAAGGTCCTTTTTTTTGTGTTTCGCCTGTTTGATTGGCTAGCCCAATTTGCTAGCCGAATTGGTACCAGATTGGTACCCAATTTACATTAAACACATGCAGCATATCACACATATATCAAACATATATATAATCATGCATATCACACAAACAATAAACAAAGTATTTAGTTTGCCTCACAAGTATCAATCAAATCAGAATCTCAATATCAGAATCGTACAATATCAGAATCTCAATATCATTAATAGCTTAGATAGAAGTGCTTGGTTTGTCTTAAATTTGGTCAGAACGTACCTGAATCATCAATATCAGAATCTAAATATCAGAACACCTGAATCAAGTTGTAGTCTTCCGAAGAGGTGCTTGGTTTGTCTTAAATTTGGTCATAATTGTCAGAGAACTTCTTCAATTCTTCCTTTAATCTCTTTGCCTTCTCCTCTCCCTCCCCCATCTATTAATACTCAATCCCCTCTTGCTGTCTCTTCCACTTCTCCTCCTTTTTAGTTCTTTCTTCAGATATGGCAAACCTTCATGATTGGCAATTTGTGCCTATGAACAGTGCTGCTGAGTTTGAAGATCTCAGACCTGATCATTTAAATGTGTTTTACTCTCCTATACAAGATCTTGACCCTGAAAATGAAGTTCTGCACAGAGCGGCGATTGTTACATTCCAAGCAGAATGATTACTTCTGCCTGATCTTGAGCACCGCTTGGGATTCAGACTTGCACGTCAGTTTGGTTTTGCAGTTCACCAGTATCGTCTCTCTCCAGTGCACCCAACCTCTGGAGATTTTCTTCTGGTTTGCCCAAATGAAGGGGTCAGGAATGAAATTTGCAGCCTAGGTGTCATTTACCTGCAGAATGTTAGATTGGTCCTAACAAGATGGACTGAGCGTGCTGGTACAGTTTATGAACCTCCTCTTTATCGTACCAGAATCAGAATTACCGGTCCCCCTCTTCATCTCTGGAATAGAAGTGCCATTAACATGCTGGTGTCTGGGTTTGGTTATCCAATTTTCACTACTCCTCACTTCTCTGATGGGATCTTCCTTCATTTGCGTTTGCTTATTAAAGGAGCTCATCCCTCAGAGATCCCTCATCATTTGGTTATCTCTGCAGACCCTCGAGCTGCAAGAGCTAGGGTACATATTGAAGGTTTTGAACAAGTTGGAGGGCCCACTGAACCACCTTTTGTAGGCCCCGGCAGGCCTTGGGTGCCTCCTCCACCTCCTCCACCACCTCCTCCACCACCATCGACTGACACCGATTCAACTTCTACTGAATCAGCTTCTGTTGCTCCTACTGGATTAGCTTCTAGTGTTTCCTTGCCAGTACATTGTGCTACTGGTGATCCCTTTTTAGCTATTGCCTCTTCAAATTTTCTGCCTTGGTTCTTTAATGCTATTAATGCCTCCTTTAATGTACAGCAGTTCTAAGTGCTTCTTCTCTAATCCTTAAATTTTTTGTTTAGCTCTGTATGCTTTATGGCTGTAATCCTTAAATTTTCTTCTTGGAATATCAACAAAGAGCATTCTTCTTTACTTTGCCTTCACTCTCTTCCTTTTCTCACCTGATCTGTGTATTATTGCTAGCTACTACTTGATGACGTTTACTATATGACAACACGAAATTCATGCCTATATATATGCAAATTATTAACGAAATGCAAAATAATTTAAATGAAGAGGAGTTCATGAAAATATACTTTGAACTTCTGATCCGTTTGAATGTTGAAAAGTGCGCGCGACTGAGAGTTAGATGAGTGAGGATGATATTTTATTTATACATAACCATTCTGTAACAGTTATTTTCTAATAACCGTTACAGAATCACTAAAAAAATAAAAACAAAATTATTTGCCTCTATGTAACGGTTGTTGGATAATAACCGTTACAGAATATAAGAAATCTGTAACGGTTATTATCCAACAACCGTTACAGAAGGTTGATGCATTTTTTTCCCTGACCATGACGGAAATGTTATTACGATTCTTTCATAATAACCGTTACAGATTTGTGGCGCCAATTTTCCCGCCTAATGCCTCACTATTCTGTAACGGTTATTTCAATAACCGTTACAGAAGTGCCGTTACAGAATGTCCTTTTTCCCGTAGTGACATTTTTTTCCTGCACAGAACCTGATACAACCTTTTGGCACGATCAAGGCCCAGCCACTGAGCAAGCACAATGAGAAGAAAGGAGAAGAGAAAGACGGAAAAGAGAAAGAAATAGAGAATAGAAGAAGAGCGAGGGGAGAAAAATTACCTAGAAGGATGGAAAGGGGCCAGCAGAAAAGAGCGAGGGAACGGCTCCGTACGCAGCGACATGACGGGCACACCAGCCTCCCGTGGCGCGTAGGGGCGTGGATCGATAAAGGCGAAGAGCAGGATCTCCTAGGGAGAAAGGAAGGAGAAGGAGGAGCAAAAGAGAGGAGGCAGCGAGTAGAGCACGAAGCCCAGCAAGAGCCCAAAGAGGTCCGGAAAAGAAGCCCACGGAAGCCACACAGGAAAAAGCAGGGAAAGGGACGCAGAAAACCTCAGAAAATCACCATGGAAGCTTGGAAAGCACCGAAGAGCATTCAAGGGACAGGATCAGATCCATCGGAGATAGGCACTGATCAGACGGCGAGGATACATGGGAAGGTTAATGTAGATTGAGCCACTCAACTATAAATGTTTTATGATAAGAACAAATAGTTATAAACGGGTGGGTTGAAGTATACACGGGTTTACTAGTACAAAACCTGTAACCCAACCCGTAGTAACGGATTTGTCAAAATTAGAACATGTACCCAACCCAACATCATACTAATCCGATAAAAAACGGTTCGGATCGAATCGGTTGAACGGATTGAACGGGTTCACGGTTTTTTTGTACACCCAGCCAAAAATCGTGAATGTGCAATGACTAAATAAAAGAGCTATATTTCTCAAAAATTAAAAAAAAAACGATG
Organism: Rhynchospora pubera; assembly: GCA_028095005.1. Lineage (NCBI taxonomy): Eukaryota > Viridiplantae > Streptophyta > Magnoliopsida > Poales > Cyperaceae > Rhynchospora > Rhynchospora pubera. The sequence continues at coordinate 124,736,998 of CM051461.1, forward strand.
GCAAATCAAACTTTTGCTGTGGCAACAAACGATATAATACATAAATTACAGTGTGCATATATTGGAAAAGGCAAAAACTAAAAAGTGCTTTTGGCAGTTGAAAAAAAAAACACATCGATTATTTCTTGGTAATTAAAGTTAATTAGAGTCTACAATGAACGCTGATTTAATAAATAATAATCTGTGTCATCTGATGGTATCAAATTGCGAAATTAATTCTTAAAAAAAAAACGACTTCAAATAGCACTTGAGACCTCCTACTAAGCACACTCGCAAGGCCGCAATTTCAAACAACATCTCACTAGGTTTACAAATCACAATTCTACCTTAGCTAGTATAGCTACCTCAGCCACGTTTGAAAATTTATATTTCGTTTTCTTATCGGGTAACATTTAAAATGTTCCAAAGTTTTCGAACAGTTGCACATTATTTCTTATTTTGAGTGGAACTTTCTCATATAATATCTGATTAAAATGGTTATAAGAACAAGATCTACAACTTTACTACTTGAGTATCTTACAATTCAAAATGCACCATATTTAAAAAAAAAAGTTGAAACTGCAATAGAGAACAGATTGTGACTAATGATCATGTTTGCATTTCAAATTTGAAGATACTCAAAAGTAATAATGTTATAGATCTTATTCGTAAGGTTTCAACACAATTTAAATAATCTAAATTAGGTATCGCATTACAATATTACACTTAATACAAGAAATAACACGCGATAGTATGAAAAATTAGGGGATATAATTTGAAATGACATCTCATAAGGGAAAATAAAATATCAATTTTTAGACGTAGCTAAGTTGGCCGAGGTGTAGTGCATGGTCAGGGGTGTCAAACATAGTAAAAAACCATGGAAACCACCATGCCACTTACCGTTCCATATAAAAACGGCAAAAAATCAGTCATGTCACTTATCGTTCCGTTTATTAAACGAAACAGATTTCTGTTCCATCAAACGTTTCACTTACCATTTTCTATTGAAATAACTAATTTCAGGGTTTTATTTATTGATAACGGTATAAACAACTATGCCACATACCGCTTTAGAAAGTTATTTATTCCTATGAAATCAATTTGAACTAAATACATCAATTATATCGTATGCTTAACAAAACGGTATGTGGCATAGTTTTTTATACCGTTATCAATAAATAAAACACTAAAATTAGTTATTTCAATAGAAAATGATAAGTAGAACGGTTGATGGAACAGAAATATGTTTCGTTTAATAAACGAAACGATACGTGGCATGGCTGGTTTTTACCGTTTTTATATGGAATGGTAAGTGGCCAAACAATAAATTCTCGTTTGCGTTTATATCGTATACTTATATTATGAGAGGAGTCTAGATGTAACTTGCAATCGTTTATGTACATCTTCCTCTGTTGACTGTTACGGAATCACTGAGACAGAACACTGGAAGGGAACGGCATGTTAGATCAAACTTTACAAATTAATTTATTATTATTAATTAATTATCTTACCAGAACTAATAATTGATATTTCCAATCAAAAGAATTTAAAAGATAAATTTCCTAATTTAAAAAAAAAATATCAGAGTTGAAAAAGATTTTAGAAAATCCACATCCCAATTTTGTTTAATTTTAAAATCCTCCATGTTGGACTTGCTATCTGGACATCGACTTGTTTTAAAAGCCCTCCAACTGCCCCCAAAAATAATGATCTTTGTCTGAATCCCCGATAGAAAGAAGAAAGCAAAAATTAATGGAGCTTGCAGACCTTTCCCTTCCCTTCTTATTATTTTCCATTCTCCCGCTCATATTCTCCTTATGGTTCATCCAGGGGAGAGTTAGACACTCTAAGTCCAAATTTGTTCAATTACTTGCCAAGCAATAAATTCTCGACCGTTCGTTTAGACGATCAAAATCTTAAATTTTATCACTCGTTCAATTAAACACTTCTTAATTAATTCATTTCTTAATTACTTTTTGGTATCCTGCCAGTGATCCCCGTTCTAGATCTTTCTTATGCTGTATTCATGCGGGTGTGTTTGGATGAGCATGAAATAAGGAATAAGGAATAAGAATAAGAATAAGAAATTTTGGTATGCGTTCTTATTCAAATTCCTTTTTCTTATACCATGGTTTTGTTAGTATAGGAATAATGACCCAAATTTATTATTCTTGTGTTTTTTGGGTTGCATAAGAATAAAAATAAGCACGTATACCGAAATTCTTTATTCTTATTTCTTATTTCATGCTCATCCAAACACACCCGCGCAATAATTTATTGCTTGGCATTGTTTTTATTATTTTGAATAACGTATCATATTTTGTGAATTTACGGACCTGAATGGGCCTGTTAACTAATTGTGGTAAAATGGTATGCTTATCATCAAGGGCTAATCAATTTGTTCAGACTTCAGAACAAAACAATTGCGTTCACTCTTCAAAGTTCATAGAATATCTCAAAGCAAGCTTTTAACTGGGACATAGAGACAGAAGATACGCCGACAATGCATTGAAAATGTCAATTAGCTTTGAAAGTTTATAAGGATATATAATACGATGCAAAATGTATAACAAAAATTGATATATAGCAATTAATTAATCATGATAGGTTGTGCATGCATGTTACTTCAATTTCCAAGAGTGCAAATAATGCAATATCCCCGACATATGATAGACAGTCTATATTATCTTTAAAAGCTCCGAGTTTTTGGACATTAATTAAATCTGCAGGTCAGATCAAGAGCATAAGAGGCCACCTCAAATCTGTAGACTACGTCTGAAAATATAGAGGGGCAATTAATTGCCCAGTTTTGAATAATGTACTCCGCTCCTGGATACTATATATATATACTTAATCCGTAGCGTGATACATGACGTCTTTGGCGCCGATGCGATAAGATATTTTTTTCATTTTTTTTTTAATGTCGCGATTAAATAATCAAGCTCGTGGTGCATGCACCACCAAAAAAAAAAAAAAAGTTTAGTACCAGATCATTAGTATCGGTTTTTAAAAAAATCGGTATAAATATTAGTTGGTGATGACAATTTTGTAATTGTCAGTCTATATCTTTAGTATCGGTTTTTTTTTAAAAAAAAACCGGTACTAAGAGTTGTCGGAAATTTTTTTAAAAAAAATTAGTTACAATTAGTAGAAGCCAATGTCTCGGGGACTCATTCTGACTTCGATTTTTCTAAAAATTAAGAAATTTTTTTAAGTAGCGACTATTGTTAGAAAAGAAAGGACCAGCTAAATCAAAAAAATTCTTTAAGTAGCGATTCTTGTTAGGATTCTCTTGTGTTGAAAGATACCTGCCATAGAGATTGAATCTTAAGAGAGGTGAATCTAAAGTTATATTCCCATTGTTCTTCGAGAAATTATTTCGAGGAGAAAAATGACGAAAAAGCCGCAACAATACTTAGTACCGATTCTTAGACTAAAAATCAATACTAGAAGTGTTAAATATTTTTATATTTTTAAAATAAAAGGTACTAAAGTTGCTTTTTAATCGGTATTAAAGGTATCATTTTTAGTACCAGTTTTTAGTGTAAAACCGATACTAAAGTGAGGCGTATAATTCCTCCGCGGATTTCTGTCCATTATTAGTACTGGTTTTTTAATACCGATTTTTAATGATATTTAACACCCTGTTATTACTACCACTTGAGAACCGTTACTGATGTTATATAATAAACCGATAAAAAAAAATAGCGTAGTGATGGCCAGTTGGCGATGCCTTGGAGTCTGAGGCACCCTGACAAGTAGGCCTGGCAACGGAAGGAAAAAACGCGTTATGCCGTTCCGTTTATCGTTAACGAAACGAATAACGAGAGCGAAATTGATTTCGTTAATGAAACGGAACGGCAAACGGAATAGGCGGTATATCAGACACATAAACGTAACGGTAAACGAAATGGAACGTTCCGTTATCGTTAAATCGTTATATCGTATAACATTCTACAAGTATACAATTTTTTCAATAACAGGGAATAATGGGAGATGAATCGGCGGAGGATACGAGATATATCCCATCCCACAAACCCTAGAGCGCCGCTAAGCTCATTTTCTGTCTTCTCCGTCCTCTCTAATCCACCTTTTCCCTCTTTCTCTCGCAAGTCGCAACTCGCATGTCGCATGCGTCTGTCGCCGACACTTACTGGATCTGACTTCTCCTCTGTCGGCCTTAGTCTTGGTTGTTCAATCAATCTGATAATCTGAGTCTCAACTCTCAAATGAGATAAGTACACTGTACCTCTCTCTTTCTCTGTGTATCTTTCTATTTCTCTATCTCTCTGGAGAAGTAAAACTCATGAACCATGATTGTGTCGTGTACGAGTCTAAAAAGTAGTCAGATTTGACGATCTGTTGGTAATTTTGAGAAATCGAGTAGCTGTATTATTGTATAATAGGCTGAGAAAGGTTGCTAATTTGTTGTCTTGTTTTTGACGATCTATGTCAGGACTGATCTCTTTCTCAGTTTCTCTGTGTATCTTTCTATTTCTCTATCTCTCTGGAGAAGTAAAACTCATGAACCATGATTGTGTCGTGTACGAGTCTAAAAAGTAGTCAGATTTGACGATCTCTTGGTAATTTTGAGAAATCGAGTAGCTGTATTATTGTATATAATAGGCTGAGAAAGGTTGCTAATTTGTTGTCTTGTTTTTGACGATCTATGTCAGGACTGAGGACCATGTCGGCACCAACAATGATGATTGTTTTTCACTCTGTGCTATATATGAGGAAGAACAGTACAGAAGAAAGAAAAAAGGAAGGAAGGCATAGAGAGAGGCCAAGAGGAAGGAAAAAGAAAAAGGAAGAGAGGCAAATAGAAACAGAATAAGAAAGAGAGGCAAATAGAAACAGAATAAGGAAGAGAGGCAAATAGGATCAGGTATATATCTTATTAACGTCTATTTTGTACTTTCTTTTGTGATTTTGCTCTTTTTTCTGCTGTGATTTTGTTTTAATTTTTTTGTATATAATAGTTGATAACAACATTAGATAGCATGGCTTCTGTCGTCTATTGTTACTATCTTTTAGTGATTTTGTTCTATTTTCTATTGTGATTTTTGTTTGAAATCTTTTTTATTTAATAGCAGATAGCAAGACTAAATATCATGGCTTCTGTCAATCATCCATCTGATCCAGAAGTTTCTGAGGAGGAAAATTCTGATCCAGATGAGTAAGATTCTTTTTCGGTTTTATTTTTTTTGCTGATACTAAATTGATACTACAAGCCTACAATTAATACTAAAATTGTTGATAAATTGATACTACAAATATTTTATTTTGTCTTAACAGCATGGGCATTGGATTGAACTTTGAGAGCAGAGAGGAAATTGAAAGAATAGAGCAGCAGGCTGATGACAATTATGATCCTAACAAAGATGGTGAGAAGGCACCAGATGCTGCAGAGGAAGGAGAAGGACAAGAAAATGCTAAAAAGAGAAAAACAAGACAAACTTATGCTGACATTTGGAAGCATTTTAATAAGGGACCCGTTCAAAAAGATGGCTCTTATCTGGGCATTTGCAAGTACTGTGGTGCCAAATACTTGCAAGGCCAACAGAGGGGCACAAGCTCTATGAGGAATCACATCAATAAATCATGCAAAGGTTTCCCCAAAAATATGCGTCCTTCTATACAAAAATTGCTGCAAGCAAGTGAAGCTAATAGAACAGAAGGTACTACACTTGATTGGTACTACACTTGATACTACACTTGATACTACACTTGATTGGTACTACACTTGATACTACACTTGTATTGGTACTACACTTGATACTACACTTGATTGGTATTACACTTGATACTACACTTGATTGGTATTACACTTGATACTACACTTGATTGGTATTACACTTGATACTACACTTGATACTATACTTGATTGGTATTACACTTGATACTACGCTTGATACTACACTTGATTGGTATTACACTTGATACTACACTTGATTTGTGTGTCTGTGGCTTGATACTACACTTGATTGGTATTACACTTGATACTACACTTGATTTGTGTGTTTGTGGCTTGATACTACACTTGATTGGTATTACACTTGATACTACACTTGATTTGTGTGTCTGTGGCTTGATACTACACTTGATTGGTATTACACTTGATACTACACTTGATTTCTGTGTTTGTGGCTTGATACTACACTTGATTGGTATTACACTTGATACTACACTTGATTTCTGTGTCTAATTTATTTATTTTTTGCTAAAATAGAGGGGCAAAAAGTTCTTCCATGGGTTTTTGATCAGATGAAATGTAGGAAGTGTCTGGCAAAATTGGTAATAGCCCATGAATATCCCTTCAATTGTGTGAACCATTATTACTTGAGAGTGCTCTTTAGTGAGTTGCAACCTTGTTTCAAAATGCCATCAAGGAACACCCTGAAAGCAGACTGCATTAAGTATTTTGAAGAGGAACATGTTAACCTTTATCAACAATTGGGTGAACTTAACTGTAGATTAAGTTTTACCAGTGATTTGTGGACCAACAAAGGTAGAGATAGAGGATTTATGGCAATTACATGCCATTACATTGATGATAGTTGGCATTTGAGAAAGAGGATTATCACATTTGTCCCATTACCAAGCCCACATACTGGAAAACACATTGCTCAAGCATTTCATGAAAAATTAGTCCTGTGGAACTTAGATAAAAAGGCCTTCTGTTTGGTTCTTGATAATGCCTCCTCCAATGATGCTTGCATCAATGAACTTTTTGCATCAACACCCATCATAGATGACTTACCAGTTGAAGGTAAGCTCTTCCACCAGAGATGTGGCTGTCACATCTTAAATTTAATTGTCCAAGATGGGATTGCTGTTTTGAAAGATGAGATAGGTGGTATACGCGAGACGATGAAGTACATTCGTCACTCGCAATCAAGGATGGAAAAATTCAGGCTGGCTTGTTCTCAGGTTTGCTAACATTTAATTTTGTTTTGTGTTTTCTTATTAAGGTACAAACTATCTTAAATCAAGGATGCTAACATTTAATTTTGTTTTGTGTTTTCTTATTAAGGTACAAGTTCCCTACAGAAAGCCAGCTTGGGATGTTCCTACAAGATGGAACTCCACTTATGTGATGTTGCAGTTGGCCTTGGAACTCAGGCTAGCCATCTGTAGGTATGCTACCCTTGATAAGAGGTTTGGCTTTTGTCCAGCTGATTTTAACTGGGATGCAGTACAATGTTTGGTTGCTCATTTGAAGGTGTTTTATGATGCCACATTGAAGTTAAGTGGCACCAAATATCCAACATTAAACCTCTTCTTCACTGAGTTTTGTGAGGTTTATCTTACCATTAGGAAAATGTCAAGTAGTCAATACACATTCATTGTGCAGATGAGTGTTAGCATGCTTGACAAGTTTGACAAGTATTGGAGAATTGGAAATTCTTTATTGGCAATCGCTTGTGTGCTCGATCCTAGATGCAAGCTGCATGTAGTTGAGTACTACATGAAACAAATGAGCCCTGAAAATTGTGACAATTTTATTGACAACTTGAGACAGTGCATGAAAGAATTGTTTAAAGAATATATGGAAGCAAATGCAGATGATCCATCTGACAACCAACCTAGCATGCCAAAGAGGTAATGGTGCTTTACTACTATTTTACATCTCATAACCAATCTAGTTGTTATTTTAACTTGCAGTTTTTTTAACAGGCAAAAGACAAGTACTGGTGCATCTACTAGTATTAGTGATACAAGGGCTGGATTGAAAGATTATATGAAAGGAAATAAGGGTTGTGAACCTCCAAAATCAGAATTAGATGACTATTTAGGTGATGTACTTGTCAGTTGTCATTTTTTTATATTTTTTTATATGTTTGTATTTTTAATTTATTCTTTCTGTGTTCTCTCAAAATAGGTGATGCAATTGATGAAACAAGTTTGGATGAGGAGTTTGACATCCTTTCTTGGTGGAGGTTGAAGTCTGCTAAGTACCCAGTACTGTCGCAGATGACCCGAGACATATTGGCTGTTCCAATATCAACAGTGGCTTCTGAATCTGCATTCTCTACAAGTGGTAGAGTACTTAGTCCAGTTAGGAGCTCTCTCTCTGACGAGACCGTTGAAGCACTACTCTGTGCTCAGGATTGGTTGCGGGCATCGATAAATGGTATGAACATATTGAACATAAATGCCTACCTCTTTCTTATATCTTTATCAAACAAATAACTTGCATGTTCAATTATTTCATTTCTATCTAATTGCAGAGCTTGGTGAAAAAATTGGTGACTCTCTATGGAACATTGAGGAAGGGGCTGTCATTGAGGAATGAGATGATGTGTCAGTGTCAGTAAGCCAACTATTATTACTTTAGTTATGATACTTTTGTTGTATGTGTGTATGTCACTATGTCAGTATGTGCTTGCCTAGTTGCCTTAATACACAATTGAAGCCTGGATTGTTGGTTCTACCAGCATATCTTTGGCTCCTCAGATCTCAACCAGATCTTCAATGATGATGCTTGTGTTTGTTTTTTTTTTTTTTGCTCAGTCAATTGGGCCAGATTGGTATAACTGAGAAGAAAGATTGAGATCTGGGTTGAGCTAGATAAAATTCAAGGTTCAATTGTGTATTTGGGTTAACATATGGGGCAATTATATGTGTCATTCTGTCAAATTTGGATGTATGTTGATTATATGTTCACATTTTGTTGGGTTAGATCTTTATGTATGGAATTTGGACATGTTATTCAAGTACTGTGTCAATTTTGGATGTATCAAATTAATATATGACTCCTATGTTGTTGGATCATATTATGAATTTATGATGTATGAAATTTGGGCATTTTTTTCTTATACTTCTGTCTCTTTATTATTTGTTGGCAGAATATATAACAGACGGCTAAACGTTAAATCGTTTAACTCGTTTAGTTATAAGAAACGGTTAACAATTTAGTTTTTCATATCGTTAGATAAACGATTTGGTTAACGGCAATCAAATTTGTGCCGCATGATTAAACGTAACGATAACGGTTTGGGTCAATTCTGTGACCATCGACCACGTTTGACAGGTCTACTGACAAGGTCCAATTTAAGGTCGGTCCTGCACGTACAACGGTACAAGTTACAACTGTGCTGTTGCGTTATGTACAAATTATTTTTTATTATGCACAACCTTTTTGCATTATTTTAGACTGATCATCCAGCAAACCAGCACATATGTATATATTAATTGGGCCCTCTGTAGCTCTGTGTTCCACAAATCTTGCAAATAATTAATGTTAACCCAATCGAAGTGTCACGTGAAATATCAGGCTCAATCTAATTATATACCTAAAATAATATCTTTTTTGAATTTTAATAACTTACACTCGAAATTTATAATACTGAACATTCTCTTTTTTTTAAAAAAAAAAATTGGGGTCTAAATCATCCAACTTATTTTTAAATTAAATGTCTATATATGAAAGACCTCCATCTGAATTTCAAACGTGCGACCTTTTTCTTTTTTTATTATTTTATTTTTGCATTTCGTGGCTTGTGTATATCATCGTAAGTTATCGCTATACTAGACTTTCCGTTGTAAACAAGAAAAAGAAAAAAAAGGAAAAAAAATTGTATAATCTAATTCACTGAAGTTAAATTTGAAATCTATCGCTCGTCTCGGCAATTAATGGAGCCAGCAAATTTTGATATACTTGGGAGATTTAAACATAAACCATAGTGTACAATGAAATCTATTGCACTAGGCATTACAGTCGTAGTTTCGCTGCAATATGTTTTTTTATTTTTGAGATTGAGAATAATTCATTTTGGTAATATATAATTTCTTAAGAAATGTATTCAACATAAATTAGTTTTACCAGTTGTCTAACATATTTGACAACATATATTTTCATATATTCTCAAACCTAAAAAGGCTAAACTTTAAATAGTTGGTAATACATAATTTTCATATTTGTTGCATTTGGTGTCATTAGCAAAATCGAGCTAATTCACTCGATAGTGCCCGCCATGAAATATTAATTATGTTTAATTTTTAATAAATAACATAGTTGAAATAGGATTTGCATTATTCTAGGTTCAACTGCGGCAAAATTGATCCAACCATGGTTTTGAACGTTCGGTATCTCGAGTTAGAAGCGATATTTAGTTTATTTCTTCTTTTTTCTCTTGATATTTAATCATATGGAGTTTGTATCTTATTTATTTGTATTTGTAGATTGTTTTATTAGCACATTAGATTTATTGTCTTAGGTTAAGGTAGTAACTTAGGTTTGAATTTGATGTTATGATTTGGATGATTTACTATGTTTGTGATTTCGTTTCTCGAGTATTTTATCTATGCTTGTTTAAATTGTTGTTTCATCTTATTAATTGCTAGATGAATGACCACATTTAGATAGGTTATAAAATTAGATTAATCAATTTAGTCTAAACAAAGTACTTGAGATAAGTTTGAGATTCGAAAAAGGCGACTAACATGCATAGATGTGATTAATTTCTAAACAGTTTGAAAAGCAATTAGATATCCTGAAGAATACCAACAAAAGGAACTTAGGTTACTTAAAGTACCAACATAAAAGTCTAGGTCTAATCAACCTAAGAAGGTAAGAGTTATGTACCAGTTTCTAGTCCAACAAGCAAATAACACTTGAGACCTCCTACTAAGCACATTCACAAGGCCGCAATTTCAAACATCTCATCAGGTCTCACCAATCACAATTCTACCAGCTAGTATACCACAGCCACGTTTGAAAATTTATATTTCTTTTTCTTAGCGGGTAACATTTCAAATGTTCCAAAGGTTTCGAACAGTTTCACATTATTTCTTATTTTGAGTGGAACTTTCTCATATAATATCTGATTAAAATGGTTATAAGAACAAGATCTACAACTTTACTACATTGAGTATCTTACAATTCAAAATGCACCATATTTAAAAAAAGTTGAAACTTCAATAGAGAACAGATTGCGACTTTAATGATCATGTTTGCATTTCAAATTTGAAGATACTCAGAAATAGTAATGTTATAGATCTTATTCGTAAGGTATCAACACAATTTAAATCATCTAAAATTAGGTATCGCATGACAATATTACACTTAATACAAGAAATAACACGCAGGGGCGGATCTACCATCGGGGCGGGTGGGGCTAGAGCCCCACCTCACTCCGTCGAGCCCTTGGAGCCCCCTTTTAGCCCCAGCTAATTTTTTCTGCCATTGGAGCACTCGAAAGTGGGGCTGAAGACTTAAACAGAGGTTATCAGACCCACCTAAATATTTTTTCTAGATTCGCCACTGATAACAAGCGATAATATGAAAAATTAGGGGATATAATTTGAAATAACATCTCATAAGGAAAAATAAAATATCAATTTTTAGACATAGCTAAGTTGACCGAGGTGTAGTGGTGGGACGTGCTAATTAATTTGCAGGACAGTTTGAAAAATACGGCCGTGAAGGCGCTCTGTAAAATATTATAGGATACCAACCACTATAAGAAAGGTGGTCTTTACATATATAAATTTTATAGTTAGATTTTTTTCGAATCTTGTAATATTTAATGTAGCAAAAATAAATTGTTAGATCTTTCCAAATTGCTACATTAGATATTACAAGATTTAGAAAAATCTATCAAAAGTAAATTGCTAGATTTTTAAGGAGATATTAATAGAAAATTGAGTCTTGCTAAAAAATTCTAGATTTAGTGCATCAAGTAAATCTAGTAATAGAAAGATAAATCTAGCAATAGAACAATGTCCAACATAAATAAAAAAAATCTAGCAATATAACAATTTACGTAAATGTCATCTTTCTTGTAGTGAACCCAAGGATTGTTGAAGTTGTCTTTTTTAAGAAAAAAATTCTGAAATTCCGTGGAGCAGAACCTTTATGCATGATCTAATAAAAAATTTTCTTACAAAAATGTATTCGCAATTACATTGTGTAACCTCATAGTTAAAGATATAAATTTCGATATTGTAGCCCCTTTCAAAAAGTTTTCTGAAACCACCGAAGAAAAGATATAAATTTTATGAATTGTCCAATGAATGCCGCATTCAACGTTTTATATATATATCGTCACTAAATGTCACTAATCCAACAATAAGTGTTACAAAGCGTATTTGAAATAAATAATGTCATGTATGAATAAAGTTTTATTTGTGTGATCATTTGAGAATTATGTTATATTGGCCATGGAAAATAAATCGCTATTTATTTCCAATAATCATAAGCGATATCTAGCAACATTTCCAATTAACATAAATAAATAATGTATTGCTACAGTGTTGCAATCCTGGATAAGAAATAAAGTATTTTCTTATTTTGATTCTTAAGTCACATGATATCACTCTATAATCCAAGATAAAAATTTATTATTTTTGCAGATTATACATTTCTTGATCTAGAGATAATTGTATAATGTTGCTAGCAAACAATCTATCTCCATCAAAGGACCCAAACAGATATCACCACTTATTAAGTAAATTAATGAGGGACATACGGTTTTCTTGTTGAACAACTTTTTCCTACACAATTCAAGAGAACATAAATAAAATCCGTATAGCAGCCCTTATCAGGAATCAACGTTAGACGATATTTATTAAACCTATCCTCATGTGGAAAAGTAGAACCATCTCAAATTTAGAATCTAACTCATATGAAATAAATAATGACACATAACATAATCCATATATTTATTTCATCCGGTCATATCATGTACTATGTTCTATAACATATTCATAGGCAATTAAGTTGGTAACTCCTTACCTATGATTTGTAAAATATAATCATCACTTAACTCGCATACTGATCTTTTCTGATAATTAGTGTTTCTTGTTAATTATCAAGATTATAGACAGTTTAGATTTATTATTGTCATTTCAATAAATGATCCACAGAGATCTACAATTCATATCCTCAACCTGAATGATTTGTCAATAATAAACTCTAGGAACAAATGATCAAATATCATCAATAACATAAACTATAAATTAAGTCATTAAATATTGACTTCTAGGACATAATTCCAACAACTTGAATCATAGGACCTTTATTTGTGTATTTTATACTCCAAAAACTCAAAGATCCTTACTTTATTGCACTTAGATAGGTGTTTTTCTAAACCATAAAAATTCTAAAAAAAATTGTTTTGTCTAAATTTCGTGAGGAAGTAGAATTTAGTAATCAATTGTTATGGATTCGACCCTCAGTATTACCCAACAACAGTCGTATTATTACGACATTTAGGTAAAATAAGATTTTTTTTAACTTGGCTCTTGTCTAGATCATTTTTCCTTCAAGGCATTCTCCCCCCCCCCCCCCCCCTACCTTGCATTCCTTTCCTTAGATGTTTCATTTTCTTTTGCCGACTAAGACCTACATTGTTAGACATGAATATCTCTTGCCACTAATTATAAACTAAGTATCTAAACTCCTCCTCCTTAGACCATAAAGATCATCTAAAACATTTGTTGTTAACTTATCTACTATTCTTAGTGTCCAGTATTAAAGAAAAATGATCAGAACCAAATTAAAGAAACTAAATCTTGCATAGTGCTATTGTGATAGGTACTATCCCAATCCACACTACTAAAGAATCTGTCTAATAAAACAAAGGTCCTGCCATTGTTCCATGTAAATTTCCTATTTGGTAATTTGTATTTAATGAGACCATTATCCTGAATGAAGGAATTAAATTTTCTACTGTTGTCCCTAACTAAGGCCTAGATGGGGGTAAATAGACACAATTTCGAGTTATAAATTGGTTTAGACAATTTTGCATAAATTAACAATTCAAACAAGCAAGCTAGCAAGTAAGCAAATAAGTAAAGAGAAGAGAAACACAAACTTGATTACGGAGTTCCGACCGGATTGGAATTTGCTAGCCTTAGTAGTACGTCTCTGAAAGTTTCACAACCAGAAAAAAAATGTGCTTCATTCTATTCCACAATGAATAGGACTACACATTTGAACCGAATTGCCTCGTTACAATCAAGACCTCGAGGTAGACCGGCTTAACTATTACAAGCACTACAATCCTCACGTAAACTAGGAAAATTGTGTTCTCAATGAATATCATTCAAAATATAGTTATAAAATGATGTGGTGTTTTATTGAGGCTAACTAATCTCAAGAATTTTGTTTAGTAATACTCAAGACAATGAGAGAATGAGAACTTGTTGTTTGGAGCTCAAAGACATATTTTTGCTAGAGATTCAAGAGAGAGAAACAACCCCAAAAGATCTGATATATATAGAAGGCGCCAAGAGCTCCAAACCAGTCAAATTTCCTATTTTGTGTTACACAACATATACTTGCGTTATGCAACAAATCAATATATTTGTTAATAAAATACAAAAATCAAACTAGCCATTGAAACTTGTCAA